>OY986437.1:132167583-132272583 GCA_963920525.1 Dichetophora obliterata
ATAATATAATATAATATAATATATATAATATAATATAATATAATATAATATAATATAATATAATATAATATAATATAATATAATATAATATAATATAATATAATATAATATAATATAATATAATATAATATAATATAATATAATATAATATAATATAATATAATATAATATAATATAATATAATATAATATAATATAATATAATATAATATAATATAATATAATATAATATAATATAATATAATATAATATAATATAATATAATATAATATAATATATTAATATAATATAATATAATATAATATAATATAATATAATATAATATAATATAATATAATATAATATAATATAATATAATATAATATAATATAATATAATATAATATAATATAATATAATATAATATAATATAATATAATATAATATAATATAATATAATATAATATAATATAATATAATATAATATAATATAATATAATATAATATAATATAATATAATATAATATAATATAATATAATATAATATAATATAATATAATATAATATAATATAATATAATATAATATAATATAATATAATATAATATAATATAATATAATATAATATAATATAATATAATATAATATAATATAATATAATATAATATAATATAATATAATATAATATAATATAATATAATATAATATAATATAATATAATATAATATAATATAATATAATATAATATAATATAATATAATATAATATAATATAATATAATATAATATAATATAATATAATATAATATAATATAATATAATATAATATAATATAATATAATATAATATAATATAATATAATATAATATAATATAATATAATATAATATAATATAATATAATATAATATAATATAATATAATATAATATAATATAATATAATATAATATAATATAATATAATATATATAATATAATATAATATAATATAATATAATATAATATAATATAATATAATATAATATAATATAATATAATATAATATAATATAATATAATATAATATAATATAATATAATATAATATAATATAATATAATATAATATAATATAATATAATATAATATAATATAATATAATATAATATAATATAATATAATATAATATAATATAATATAATATAATATAATATAATATAATATAATATAATATAATATAATATAATATAATATAATATAATATAATATAATATAATATAATATAATATAATATAATATAATATAATATAATATAATATAATATAATATAATATAATATAATATAATATAATATAATATAATATAATATAATATAATATAATATAATATAATATAATATAATATAATATAATATAATATAATATAATATAATATAATATAATATAATATAATATAATATAATATAATATAATATAATATAATATAATATAATATAATATAATATAATATAATATAATATAATATAATATAATATAATATAATATAATATAATATAATATAATATAATATAATATAATATAATATAATATAATATAATATAATATAATATAATATAATATATAATATAATATAATATAATATAATATAATATAATATAATATAATATAATATAATATAATATAATATAATATAATATAATATAATATAATATAATATAATATAATATAATATAATATAATATAATATAATATAATATAATATAATATAATATAATATAATATAATATAATATAATATAATATAATATAATATAATATAATATAATATAATATAATATAATATAATATAATATAATATAATATAATATAATATAATATAATATAATATAATATAATATAATATAATATAATATAATATAATATAATATAATATAATATAATATAATATAATATAATATATATAATATAATATAATATAATATAATATAATATAATATAATATAATATAATATAATATAATATAATATAATATAATATAATATAATATAATATAATATAATATAATATAATATAATATAATATAATATAATATAATATAATATAATATAATATAATATAATATAATATAATATAATATAATATAATATAATATAATATAATATAATATAATATAATATAATATAATATAATATAATATAATATAATATAATATAATATAATATAATATAATATAATATAATATAATATAATATAATATAATATAATATAATATAATATAATATAATATAATATAATATAATATAATATAATATAATATAATATAATATAATATAATATAATATAATATAATATAATATAATATAATATAATATAATATAATATAATATAATATAATATAATATAATATAATATAATATAATATAATATAATATAATATAATATAATATAATATAATATAATATAATAAAATATAATATAATATAATATAATATAATATAATATAATATAATATAATATAATATAATAAAATATAATATAATATAATATAATATAATATAATATAATATAATATAATATAATATAATATAATATAATATAATATAATATAATATAATATAATATAGTATAATATAATATAATATAATATAATATAATATAATATAATATAATATAATATAATATAATATAATATAATATAATATAATAGAATATAATATAATATAATATAATATAATAGAATATAATATAATATAATATAATATAATATAATTTTTCAAGTCTATTTTTGTCATATTTAGTATTGATTTTACAAGAAAATATATTATAATTCTTTAATGGTTTGATTTCAAAATCAAGATTACTTAATGTTACATTTTTATCATTTGTATTTAAAATTTTTATATGAACATTGCCATTTACTGGTATTAAGCTATTGCCCAAAAATACTCCATTTTCTATTTCTTTATTTAAAACAATGCTGTCTTCTTCGACTTTAATATTAATTGGTATTATTGATTCTGTTCTGGCAGGAATAATAATATTTCTTTTATTGAATTCTTTTAAAATGATAGGTAAAATATATTCTTTTTCATTTATAATCAGAGTAAGTGTATATGTTTCAAAATCTATTTTTGACATATATTTCTCTAAAATGTCTCGCCTTATGATTTCATCGGTTGCGATTGGGAAATCATTTTAAACTATATGGAAATTATGTTTAATTATTTCTGTTTCTATAATTAAATCTAAATTTGTTGTGCCTATGCATTCAATTGCTTCTTTCGTTATGGCCGTTAATTGTGAAATATTTCTAGTATTAATTTCATTTATATTTTTTGTTTTACAAATGGAGATATCAGCTCCAGTGTCTATGAGAAACGTTAAATGTTTATTGTTATTTTAACATAACAAAGTTATATAATTTGTTAAATTTTTTGTAATTTTGAAAATTAATTTTGGCCTCTGCGGGTAACAGTATTTGGTACACGGCCATGGGCGTTTCCCTGTACGTTGTTTCTGTTTTGATTTCTTTTGGAATTGTTTGGATGGTTATTGTTTTGCTGTGAGAAGTTATAATTTCTATTGGTATTATTGTTTGAATAATAAGTGTTACGAATTATGTTATTGTTTGGAAATTGGTTGTTTCGGTTTGCATTGTGAAAATTATTGTTTCTATTGTTATATTGTGAATATCCAAAATTATTATTATTTCTCTAATTATTGTTTGAGTTGTTATTATTTCGATAGTTTTGTGTATTATTTCTGTAATTGTTTTGCGAATTGTAGTTGTATCTGAAATTATTTCTGTTATATTGGTCTCTACAGTTTCTGTAATTGTCTCTGTTTCGAATTTGAAAAATTGTATATTTGTCCGAGACTAAACTTTCTTCTGCTGTTAAACATCTTTCAACGGCTTCATTAAACGTTTTTGGTGTATTTGCCAATAATATTGTTCGAAATTCGGAATTAACACCTTTAGTAAAAACATTTAATGCCATGCTTTCGTTAACTTTATATATTGCAGTTTTTGCTTCTTGAGTCGGATTAGTCAAAGTTTTAATTTCAAATGAATTTAATTGTTCAGTGATTTCTAAGATTTTTTTCTCTAAATTCAGATATGGTTTTATTATTTTGCTTGAGTGTACCAAGTTCGCTTAGTACTTGTTGCAAAGTTTTGGGATTCGGATAAGCTTTCTCTAATGAATTTTTCAACTCTTCAAATGTCGTTGTCCTATTTGAACGTCCTAAAATACTTCGTACTTGTGCCGTTAATTTAAAATTATAAACGTACTTTATAAAAATTTCTCTATCTTTATTACTTAACATATCATGTAATAACTCTGTTTGTACTACAAAATCTTCCAAATGTGTAAAATGTCCTTTAAAAATTTGTAGGTTTTTACATACTGTATTTATATCAAAATATCAATTGAATACCCTTAATGTTTACTTTTCATTATCTAAAAATTTAATTATTTCTTAGCACCCTGTGCCAGTAGCAACCTTGACGTTTTTGTTTCGTTACAAGTTCAACGTGCAGGTGGCGCAACAAGTGTTCGTCGAAACTTGACGTTTTTGTTTCGTTACAAGTTCAACGTGCAGGTGGCGCAACAAGTGTTCGTCGAATATGAACGAACGAAAAAATGTCAAATGAAAGCAAAAAAAAATTTTTAATTAAAATGTCGGCTTCGGTTGTTTACGTTCGCGTGATTATAGTATAAGAAAATTCTTTGTTTGTTTTATAAGTGTTACATAAAGGTATGGCCAAATTTGAAATTGTGTTTAAAGTAATAAGTTATCAGTAGTTTTATTTGATACTATTGCATTCTAAAAGTTACGTTCCGTGTCGATTTTATGTTATTTTCGCGAAAAGTTTAAAGTGTGTCGATCTGTGTATATGTATGCAAGTGAAAAATATTGTAAAGATCAAAATGTGTATTGCAATATGGTTTGTCGAGAAAGAAAAAAAGGGAGAGCAATTTATGCTAGGCAATTGTGACTGAAAAGTATAAAAAAGGATGCATATAAAAAAAATGTGAAAAATTATGTTATAAATGTTATTTGAAAATAACCACTTTTAATATAATAAATTCGTTGCTTTAACAAAGTAAAATAAAAAGAATTAAAGAGAAATAAACAAATGTAAGATGTTCATTGTGAAAAAAGTGTGTAAAAAATAAAAGTGTTAAAAAAAAGATTATCGGTTGGATTGGATTCTGCAGCGGCCTTCCATCTATCTCTCGAGTTGAATTTTTAACCATATTTCGCTGGCAACGTTCCATTCTGGTGGAGGGTCGCTATTAACAATCCTTCTGAGATTAGCTAGCCGTCGTCTATTCTGCACTAGTCGTCCTGCGCGTCGTAGCTTTTGTTTTTAAATTTTTGGTATTGCCGTGCTAATTTTTTCTTTGTTGCGTTCCTGACGCTTTTAATATTCCTCGATAGTGATTGCTTTGGGGCCTTGGCTTGCTTTTGTTAAAATTTGTGATGGGACGTATTCTGGAGCGTTTATTTTTCCACCTACAGGTACGTACTCCGGTACCGTGTTTGCCGTCGGCAAATTTATTTTTACGTATTTTGGCAGGATCGCCATGTAGTGTTACGCGCAAACGATTTTTAAACAAATTTACTCGCGTAAGTTAATGAATTTTTAGGTCCTGCCTAATAGTGTTATGACGGCGTATATTCGCCACTGGCAAAAGAAATGGTTTTATTACATTTTTTGAGCCGTCACTAGTGAAAGTGCAATCAGGCTTTTAATGAATAGTCGGCAGCTTTTTGGAAGCTCAAAACTGATTAACTTTATTTTAATTTTGTTCGTTCCTTTATAGAGTGTATAACAGTATTTTGTCTTAAAACTAGTTAACAATTGTTTTTGTATTTAAAAAGGAAAACAGAATCATATGTTCTTAAACGATAACTTAAAATCCATGCATATACCAAGGTCCTTGACGGTAGTTACACGACTTAATGCAGTATCTTTAATTTTGTAATCAAAAATAAAATTGTTCTTTTTACGCGAAAAGGTCATAGTTTGACATTATCTGGATTTAAAAACATATTATTTTTAGAACACCAAACCTCAAAGGAGTTCAAGTCTGACTGGAGCAGGTCTGAATTGTCATTAGAATCAATTGTTCTGTATATTTTCATATCATCAGCATAAAAAAGCAAATGAGAGTGTTTGATGATGTTTGAACTAACTAACATCATGAACTAACTAACATCATTAATTGCCAAAATGAACAGAAGTGGACGTGGACCCAGGTGGTTTCCTTGAGGAACACCCGATTCTGCAACAAATTCAGAAGACAACACACCTCGGAACCGTATTTGATAAGATCTCACCATCAAATAAGATTTGATCCAGTTTACAAAATATTGTGGAAATCCCATTAATTTAAGTTTAAATAAAATTGGATTATGTGGTAATTTATCAAAAACTTTGCTAAAGTAAGTGTAAATACAATCAACCTGGCTACCAGAATCAATAGATTTTAAGCAGAATGTAGTGAAATGGAGGAGATTAGACACAGTGGATCTGCCTGTAACAAAACCATGCTGACGAGTTGTCATGACTTGCCCACAGTGAATTTACACTCGATCGTACACCATTCGCTCAAAAAGAGCTGGAGCCGCATTGTTTTAATACTGCGGCAGGAATCCCATCTGGTCCAGCGCTAAAATCTTCATCGATTGATACAATATACTTAAAAATATCCTCTGAGGTAAAAGATATATGCTCCAAAGAAACTTTGGGTGCGTTGTTCATATAATCAAAATACGCTAAATCAGGATTAAAAGAATCTGAACAAAATTATTCTTTAAAAAGATTGGCAAATAGGCCACAAATAATGGTGGAATCGTCAGTAAACCCATCCTGAAATTTGAAAGAAGAACGAAATCCATCAGTCTTCTTCTTAACATTAATAACTCCCCAAAATTTTCTTGGATCAGACAAAATACTCAGCTTCATATTATCTAAATACTCATTATTACATGCAGCTGAGTGATTCTCAAATTCCAGAAACAAGCGTTTGTATATTTCTAGGTCATTTGAGTCAAAACTACAAACATATTTCTTCCATGCCCTATTCCTATTGTTGCCAAGAGTCTTTAAGTCCTTTGTGTACCAAGTGTACGCAGAGTTTTTCGCAAATTTGAGACTGTATGGTACAGACTGAGAAAACATGGCAAAGAGCTCCGTGTAGAAAACATTGATTGAACTATTAAGACTATTATTATTTATGTATTCTGTAATTATATTTTATTTACTATAAAGTAAATGATTCAACTTCAAAAAGTCAGCTTTTTTGAAATTGAATTCATAAACTGTGTCAACAGAGCTTGAATTTACCATATTCTCCCTATCAGATTTATACCAAATACTCAAAGGTGGATGGTAATTATCAATAGTTGTCAAAGCATGAAGTGCCTTCTGAACAATGACATTGTTACTGTCTGTAGTTAAGACTAGGTCAAGCAGCCTTTCCAGACTATTATAAATACAACTAACTTGTTGTAAGTCAGAACATATATTGTCAACAAATATATGTTCTTGGCGTGTCTTCGAATAAAGGCACAAAAATGTGTTTCATCGTCAGAAGAATGCCATTTTAAGTCAGGCAAATTAAAATCGCCCAACAATAAAATGTCGTCATTAACGTCAAGTAAATTTAATGTAAATTCTATGTAATCCGCAAGGCTTGCATAGACCTCTACACTGCTCTTGGGAGGAACGTATGCATTAATAACATTTACATTAGAATTGAAATGAACAACCTTAACGCATATAAATAAGTTCGATATTAGCAGAACAGGGAAAAGCAATAAAGGAACTAACATAGGAGTTCCTTACAGCTAATAGGACACCACCACCAACTGCAGAATTATTGTCCGCGTGTCTGTCCTTCCTTTATACTTGAAAACTATTGTCAAACAGTTCTAAGTCAGTAATTCCTCCGTTCAACCAAGTTTCATTTAACGCGATAATATCTTCAGAAAAATTCTGAGTTAACAAAAAAATGTCGCGCGTCTTTGAACGCAATCCCCTTACATTTTGATAGTAAAGGGAAGGCCTATTTAGTTTTTTTGGGTCTGACTGGCGATATTATTCGTCCTTCTAGACCTGTGTTTAGGCTCAAACTCAGAAACAAAGATCTTATAAGCCCACAGATTAGAGCTCAGAACAGTTGCAATCTCTTCAGCAGCCACTGTGAGAATAAATTATGCGTGGGACGGTTTATTGCCAATTTTTTTGCATGAACAGAAAGCAGTCTGACATACAAATTGGCTATGTTTGACAAACGTCAATACATTTTCAATTGTTGTGTCGGGCTAAAGGCGTGAAATGAAAACCTTTTTTTCTCGACAACGCTCTTAAATTTAATGAACTATTGTCATTTCTAGCCGGGGGAGAAACAGATGGAGGAGATGGAGTAATAATTATATTTTCCATTCTCACTGGCGTAAACACTGGTTTAGCCGACATCTGCTTCGTTTCTAAAGTGGCTGGAAGCGTTATAATAATACACTGCTTATTATTTTTATTTTTGGAATTATTTCTCTTTTTCTTCGAAATATTTAGGTCTTTTTTAAATGAAATTATTTGAGTCTCAGAAAAAAGAGGCTGAAAAATTCTGAGACAATGCGGTCGAAATATTTACCGATGAAGACTTTTCATCATTAATGCTAGTACTGGGTGGGGTACTTACTTCATTAAAAAATGTAACAATTTCTTTAAAGTTGTTATTTAAAGCGTTAAGACTATCACTGAAAAGCTTAATTATTGAAAAAACTCATTTCGTGAAAGAACCCTACACGAAGCACAACGCCAGCGAAGACCTGATCGTGGTGAGATTAAATCAAGACACGACTTAAAGATCCCAGCACATGAAGCATGGAACATACGCCCACATGGGCCAGAACAACTCAACATACGGTTCAGAATGTTTTGACTTTTGCAAAGCTCGTCTAAAGAACAAGCAGCAAAATTTTCAACGGAAAAATATTCCATAGCGAAAAAACAAAGTTAAAAATTTTATGTGAGCAAAAATAATGTCCACTAAGTGCTAATGGGTTAATATAATATGTTACAGTTTAAAAGTAACTGAAACAATCTCTGTGCTTAGTAAATGCAAATAAACAAATAACGCACAAAGAGGAACGCAAAAAATAAGAGAAAGAAAAAACTATATAAGCAGCAGCTCAGCTATCAAACTATGACGATAAATAAAACGATATATGTACGTACCACAATAAAACAATAAAAAATAAATCTACTACACCTAGAAAATAATAGACTTCACCTTATTAACACTAAAAATAATTTTCAATCACAATACAGCACACACGGAGATTAATAAAAACTGATATAAACATATACAAACATATGTTTATATAATATATAAACATAAACAATAACAAAAAAAAAAAACAAAAGATAAACGACCGTCACCGGCTTTATGACGAGATCAACTGTAAGTGTTGGCTTCACATACTTTGCTTCAAAACACTTGTTAATAATTAATTGTTTCTTTTATGTTTCATTGACTTATGTATTTGATATTTGTTTTGATATGAGTTTGAGTTAGAGCATTTGCTGCCACAACTAAAAGGTAAGTATTTAAAATAAAATCAAAAGTATCTGACAAAATAACATTTTTTTATAGACGCTGGGATACAGTATCATCATCTACAAAATTTTAACGAGATGGACATACTTACTTAGCTGGCGCTACAACCGTATGTCGGTCTTGGCCTCATCTAAGAATTTGCGCCAGCCATTTCTGTATTTCGCTTGCTGGCGCCAGTTGGAAATTCCAAGCTTCGCCAGGTTGTCCTCTACTTGGTCTTTCCACCGAAGATGCGGTCGTCCTTTTCTGCGTTGACCGCCACTCGGTACCGAATCGAATATTTTCTTCACTGGAGCATAACACCTACGGGTTGCCAATATTCGAAGCGCCCATTTTATTTTTAAATAAATCAAAGACACCACAATTTTTTGTCTGTTCGTCATGAATATCATTTAATTGGGTTCAAGTAGATTTGCTTACATTATTTCTTGAATATGATATCTCGTAAATGGTCGCCATTGGCCTCAACGACATATTGTGACCGTTTTGCAGCATTTTCCATGGTTTTCTTCAACATTTCGATGGGAATGGCGGTTATTTCTTGACGGATGTTGGTTTTCAGCTCTTCTTGGGTCTTTGGCTTGTTGACGTAAACCTTTGATTTCAAATAACCCCACAAAAAGAAGTCTGGAGGCGTGAAATCTGGTGATCTTGGCGGCCAATCGAAATCACCATTTTTTGACATCAAACGGCCAGGGAACAATTGCTTCAAAAAATCGATTGTAGTGCGGTTTGTGTGTGGTGGCGCGCCGTCTTGTTGAACCAGTAGTGCCTGATACGCTTTCGACGAACGATTGGCATGAAAAAATTGTTTATCACATCGCGATAACGCTCCTGATTGACAGTAACTCTGTGGCCATTATCATCTTCGAAAAAGAACGGCCCAATGAGCATTTTAGCACAAACGCCGCACCAAACAGTGACTTTTGCATCGTGAAGAGGTACCTCTTGAATCTCTTGTGGATTTTCAGTGGCATAAATACGGCAATTTTGTTTGTTTACCTTCCGTTCAACTGAAAATGAGCCAAAATGCCTCGTCTCATTTTATGCCAAAATTGCTCGTCTTCTTCAGCCATTTCGATGACTCTTTGTGCCCATTCCAATCGACGTGGCTTATCGGTAGGCAACAATTTGTTTACCAATTAAATTTTATACGGAAACAAATTCAAATCAACACGTAAAATGCGTTGTAAAGTGGATCGGGGAATGCCGAGCTGCTGAGAACGGCGATTTTGGGATGTTGTTGGTGACTGCTCAATACTGGCTCGTACGGCTGCAATATACTCATCCGATCGCCTTGGTCGCTTTTTATTTGGCCTCTTTGGGTTACCAAGAGTATTACCAGTTGTAAATCTTTCATACAAACGATAAATTGTTTTCTTGGAAGGCGCACTTTTCACTTTATTTTTTTGAAAGCACGTTGAGTTTTCACTATTGACTTGTTTTGTTGAATGTAAATTTCAACAATTTAAAAGCGTTCGCGTGGCGTGTACTGTTCCGTTGTAAACATTTGCTTGGAATGACGCTTCAAACGCGGTATGTCATTAGTCGATTTGGCATCACTGCGGAAAGTTACAGTGTTGCCAGATGGGCGCTTCGAATATTGGCAACCCTGTATATCAGAACTATTTACAATCACACCCACCAGAAATCATAAGATCAATTTAGTTTTCCATATTAAAAGCCACTCGATTTAAATGCGCTTGACTATGTCGCTGTCAGCGTAGAGCTCATACAGTTCATCATTCCACCGTATTCGGTACTCGACATTGACGCAGATTGGTCCGTAGATCTTACGCCTAAGTAGGATGGGCATGATGAGCGATTTATAGAGCGAGATTTTCGTTCGTCGAGAGAGGGCTCTGCTTCTCAATTGCCTACTGAGCCCAAAGTAACACCTGTTGGCAAGAGTTAATCTTCGTTTGATCTCAATGCTGATGTCGTTGGTTGAGTTTATGCTGGATCCCAGATAGACGAAGTATTGAACACAGGTATTGTCAAATGTAACGTGGGTTCCAAGACGCTGGGACTGTTTGTTGACACCAAGTATTTCGTGTTATCTGCATTCACTGCCAGACCTATTTGACTTGACTCTCTTTATAATCTGGAAAATGCTACACTGACTTCGCGCGTATTATGGCAAATGACATCGATGTCATCAGCATACGCAAGCAGCATAACACTCTTGTAGAATATTGTGCCACTACGTCTCAGATCAGCAGCTCGGATGATCTTTTCCATCATTAGGTTAAAAAAGTCGCACGATAAGGAATCACCTTGTCTGAAAATTCGTTTGGTAACAAATGGTGGGGAGAGGTCCTTCCTGATTTTCTTTATTTATTGATTTATTGGCCAAGCAAGGCAATTTATTTATTCTAACAGGTTTATTAATTTTTTCCCTCTGCCATTTCCTTGTTTTGCTGTTCGAAGATATGCAAATCGATGTGGGCGTAATCCGCCCACCTGATCGACATGAATTCAAAAACACATTGCAAGGACCATGTAGTGCACTTCAATCTAAACATTTCTATAACTCTAACTTAAACACATTTATTCCATGCACTTGTTATTTATAAACATTTAATACACAAAGATCTAGTCTACAAACTAACATTTCTATAAACGTAGCCTAAGCACATTTATGTAGCAAACAAACAAAACAAACACATAACTATTGTTTACATTCTTATTCACTTGCACTTTATGTTTACATAACTACACTACATAACTACATTACAATGACTACATAAACTAATATTCTACTTAGTTGCAATTATATTAAATAAGATACATATTTAATTTTATATTTATTTTAAGTTAAAAAAATACTGTTACTTGGCTTTATAAGCCGAAGAAAATCTTAAAATAAACTCACTAAAGTTTTGAGCTTTAAACCAAATGCTCCTTTTATTATATTTCTAAGCGCCTGAATGCCATTTCGAGTGACGGCGCAAAGAAATCTTTTTTTTAAACTGGCCAGTAGCGCTCTTAAGCGCTGGCAATAATATTATACGCGTATTATTAAAATATCCGCGTAAAACTTTAATACACGTAAAAGGCGTAAGCCGCGTATTAGAAAAATTCGCGCGTCCAACTTTACAACCACAATTTGAGCCACAAATTTTGCCTACATATTTTAAAGTCAAATTGTAAATTTTTTTTCTGGTATAAAACAGTTCGATGAACAGGGACCCAAACAGAGCAAAATAAACCCGCATAACACCCGCAGGGAGCTTTACCCTACCTAAAAGGGTCCGACACCCACGACACTTGTCACAGCGGCCTCGAAAGGGGCCATCAGAACAAATTAGTGTAGGGTCATCAGTCCATCATCGTTTACGTCGAGATACGGCTACAATGAACGACTACCTCGAAAGGTCAGAAACCTAGCCGCGTAAATACTCAGTAGAACCTACAAAACAACAGATAATTAATCAGCCGTTGAATAATGCGATATTGCATGTAAACCTTTGTATTAAATTATCAATAAAAATTTAATCGAATATGAGTAATAAATAACTTATTAATGTTACCAAAATAGTTGTTATTGAGCAATTGGCTTTATAAGTCAATAAAGAACTCAAATGGTCATTAACAATCAGGCAGCCGTTGATTCAACCGAATAAAAAAAGCTGATGAAATTGTATAAAACGTTTTTTATCTCTACTTAACTAATAGTGAGGGCAGAAGCAAAACTGCAACTTTCCATCTGCAGGTTCAATAAAATAACGATTCATACATGAAAGCAGCTAAATTTCAAGAAGCCTACAGGGGTGTTTAAACCTAAAATAATAGCCACGGGCAATAAATCCCTAAATCAAGGCAGATCTATAGCAGGGTTAAAGGGAAATGTAGGAATAGTCCACCAAGGGTTAATAAAATAATAATAAAATTCAAAATAAAAACGGTTTGTCTGTAGCACAAATTTACAGAAAAATTATAATTTACGCTTCCACACCGAATTGTTAAAAATAGTCTGGTCATGTGTTGACCCAGGCCAACGAGTAACTATTTCAAGCACTTTTAAATTAGCGGACGCTACCGTTTGCACGTTGAATGAAAACTTACCCTTTCGGTTTCGATAAACCTCAGCATGTTCGCCACCCGGGGATTGTATCCGAATGTGAGTACAATCAATTGCACCAATAGTGCGTGAAAATTTTACGATTTTGTAAAATGACGTTAATGCTAAACAAAATAAATAATAATATATCAGCTACTTTTATAATAAAAACACAGACTGTTTATATGTACCTTCAGATATTTTTGTTCGGTTCCTGGCATTCGAACAAAACCTTTGGAATGTTTGCAAATTGCTTTGGCTACGCGCGGCAAAACACGGCAAATAGACGAAGCAGACACTCTAACAAAATCAGCAATCGCAATCTCCATCGAACCTAATGCGCAAAACCGCAGCAAAATCAAAAGTTGCGTTATTGGCCGAATGTACCGTGACCTTTAATTGACCAATAATACCAATTTTCATTTTGTATAAAGAATACACTATTTCAATTCAATACCTTTAGTTGGTAAATTTCAAATCACAATCAATGAGTGCTAGAATTTTCGCTGCAGTGCGGAAGCGGAAAGCGGAATAAAAATCGGTGTCGTCTCATTTATCCATATTAATTCGTGGGAACACGTTCTACTCCCGACGAACCGACACTAGCATCCTCCCCATCAATCTCGTCGTCTGTTCTCAAATTTTTCACCTCCCACACACGATTTAATAGAGACGAGGTTATAATTATTGTAATTTATCAACTAGTGATGAAGTAAAATTAAAGCTGATGAAAGATAAAACGTCGAAAATCGCTTTCCAACTCAAAAATCCTCCTTCCAAGTGTAAATAGAAGGCCAACATTGGCCTTCCAGATAAATCGCCTGCTAACGCTAGCTGACTTCTAACTTAGCAAACGATCGTATTCTAAACTCTAGCTAAGTCAGTAAAGATACAAAATTGTTTCTCTAATTTAGAAATTTCCTCCTAGAACGACTTCCAACTCTTAGCAGGAGGTGAAGAAATTAGCCCTAAATAGTTGCTCATATACACATAACAATATACTCACATATTCTCTTTCATTTCATAGTGAGCAAAACTTGACGCCATAACCTAACGGGAGAATCACGCCAGGCGGGCTAGTGAAAATATTTTGTGGAAACGGTCAGCATGGTACAGTCACGCCCGGCGACATCGAGTTCCATGAGCTTCATATACACGGGCACCAGAGAGCGCCAACAGTAAGCAGTACCCGAGGAACGAAAAGGTATAAACATTCGAGACGTACAGCAGTGAGCGACAGCAAGCGACAACCCAATCGCTCACTCAGAGCGGAGAGTAACAGAGCAGCAGGTACACTGCATTACCGACATACAACGAACCACCAGTGAGCGGCATATAAACGACGACCCCTTCGTGCACTCAGAGCGGAGAGTCACATGTGCATAGGCACCCATACACCCATACACCGTGAGCGACCCACGTACACAAAAGAGAAGTCCCACACCGGGAGCGCATCATCGGTTGAGAGCGAGGCACCCGAGCTAATAGCAAGAGACGATGAACAAACGCATACTCAGAGCGAGGATGAAAACTATGGTCTCTGAGAATTTCCACATACGTTGGAGAGACAAACGATAACCAAAATCAAGTGGTGGTTGCCACCGAAAAGCCAAATCACCAACTAGTTTCTGAGCATAACATCAAACCGCGTACCCATTTACCAGCGGGTAGCTCCGACCGATATGTCTCACCATAAGAGAGCGACACTCAACACCACGCTCCGAGCAAACCTGTCATGTGCACTATTCAGCAAGACAAAAGAGCCACCAATACAGCAACAAGGAAGGGCATGAAATAGATCGGTGCTCAGAGCGGGAGCCGAACATACAACCTTAACACATAACCAACCAGCACCATGCCAGCTACGCACACACTTGCAGGAATGAGCAGGAAGGAAGCGCATGCGCAGAGAGAGTGGATTAACTCTGGCGACAACATGGTGATAGAAGCAGAACGAACGAGAAGGAAATAAACTAAAAAACTACAAAACACAACATAGCTACGTAATCATAGAGTAACGAAAAGAAGAGGCACCATTTACACAGTCAACAACATCCGACTGTGGCCTATATAAGGCCGAGAGAGAGAGAGAAATCGAGGAAGTCAGTGAACAGACCGCGAACAGTAAAGTCGCCAATTTGGTCAGCGTACAACCCGCGAACAGTAAAATCGTCACACAGTGAAAAGTAAAGCCAACCGGACAAACCAACTCAAATAGCAATACAGGTCATCATAGCGTTAGGACACTGCAGCAACGTGAAATCAACTTTCACCAACCCTGAGGCATTGTCCAGCTCAACCACCACCAAGATTTCTATTTTGCGTAGGATATTTCGAAGGATCGCTCATCAACTATTACCAAACCAGTGACGTGTACTAAGTCGTGTGTGTGTGTGTGGACCGGTAGCGAAGGCGCCGGGTCAGTGAACATTTCAGTAACCAGTGAAGGGGTAGTGTAACCTCTCTACCTATCCCCCAATCCTTGAATTTTCAAAGAATTCGTATTCGTTTAATCTGATTTTTGTAAATTCCTCACATCCCTTTATCGCCACCTACCCACAATCCTCAAATCTACAAAAGTTCGTGTTCGTTTAACCGACTGTTTGTAGATTTTTCATTTTCCCGAACAAGGATACCTACCTACAGTTACACGGCCGGCTAGCTCATCGCACGTGGCCCACACACTGATTCGAAGGACATGAAGGACAAAACCCAGGATTCCTCTCTTTATCTTTATTTGTAAACATGTTATTACCACATTTGGTAATCATAAAGAAATTAAGTAATAGCCCACCGAACTAATGAACAATCGGTGTTTCAATTAAAATAACCCCAAAGGATAATAGTAAAAAAATTAAAATTATTTTGAATTCTTTTGGTCTCGTAGCCTCTCTATATCTTTTTTTGAAGGAAAATATTTTATATATACATATTTAATTATCCCAAGGATTAGGTATTTTCTACTCTTAAAGTCAACACTAGCACACAACCTTTTGATTTATAAAGGTGATCATTCTTTCCCCTACCGTCCAATAAAAGGGAAGACGGCAATAAAGGATTTAAACTTAAATATTTAATTAATTAGTTTTATAATATATGAAATTAATACATGAATTAAATTGTGAGCTTTAGATTGTGAGGACGCAAATTGTTGTACAATTTGTGCCCCACAAATGATATGTATAAAGGAAATGAAATGAAGATGAATTGTAAATGTTTAATAAATATAACTAAATTTAATATATAATGTAAATATTAAAAATAGTATATATATAAAATGTATTAAAATATAAGGAATTATTATAAATACATTGTAGTAATAATAAATAAGTAAATAAATAATAAATACACACATACAAAAATTATGCAAAGGCATGTACACAGTCACACATACGCAGAGAAAACAAAACACGTGAACGGCGAAACAGAATACAGCGAGAGCATATATAAGGCAACTCGCTGGCATAAGAAAATCAGTCTGGGTGCAAGCGCGGCTGCGTGCACATGTCGAGACTAGCTAGTGAAAGTGTTTCCACCTTTCAAACGTAGTTAAAAGTCATAGGAACGTGTTTCCACCGTTCAGCTAGTAGTTATAGGAACGTGTCTCCATCGTTCAGCATAGAAGTCATAGGAACGTGTCTCCACCGTTCAGCATAGAAATCATAGGAACGTGTACCCACCGTTCAGCATAGAAGTCATAGGAACGTGTCTCCACCGTTCAGCATAGAAGTCATAGGAACGTATACCCACCGTTCAGCATAGAAGTCATAGGAACGTGTACCCACCGTTCAGCATAGAAGTCATAGGAACGTGTCTCCACCGTTCAGCATAGAAGTCATAGGAACGTATACCCACTGTTCAGCATAGAAGTCATAGGAACGTGTACCCACCGTTCAGCATAGAAGTCATAGGAACATGTACCCACCGTTCAGTATAGAAGTCATAGGAACGTGTACCCACCGTTCAGCATAGAAGTCATAGGAACGTGTACCCACTGTTCAGCATAGAAGTCATAGGAACGTGTGCCCACCGTTCAGCATAGAAGTCATAGGAACATGTACCCACCGTTCAGTATAGAAGTCATAGGAACGTGTACCCACCGTTCAGCATAGAAGTCATAGGAACGTGTACCCACAGTTCAGTATAGAAGTCAGAAGCTATTAAACATAAGATCTATATTAAGTTATAATATATATATAACATATATATATATGTGGTGACTCAATAACTTTAAGTTGCATCACCACATTAGTTGAATTCCTAACTTCCATTTTTACTTATCTTCTGTTACATTGATTTTCAACTTACATTTTACTTACCTTCTCGTTGATTCTTAACTTACATTGTATTTACCTATTGTTGATTATTAATTTACATCTTACTTACCTCAACTTAACATTTATATTATTCTTATGTTAATTTATTTACACTTTGTTATAAATACTTGTTATTATAAAAACATTTGTATAAATATTCATATTTGTATCAATCAGAAATTTTCATTTGAAAATTTCAGTTGAATAAAATATTTTCAAATAAACAGTTATAAAAAAATATATTAAAATAATAAAAATTATAAATCAAAATTAAAAAGTTTGTTGTGCACCAAATACTGGCGATCCTGCCAGGAGGCGAACTATAAAAACCAACAACTACAAGTATCGGCATTGTGCGTCCAAAATAGCAAAAACAGCAGCCGCAGTTACAACAGCATCAAACTTCATTGCCAGCACCGTCGCTCTGGCAAACGCCACTGCTTTTGGAAACCATAGTGAGTCCGCCAACATCTCCGGCCTCACTACCATCGCCAACGCCTGTAGCACCTGCTCTCCCTAATATATCCACAATAGGTAAGTACAATGTAAGTTAAGAATCAACGAGAAGGTAAGTAAAATGTAAGTTGAAAATCAATGTAACAGAAAATAAGTAAAAATGGAAGTTAGGAATTCAACTAATGTGGTGATGCAACTTAAAGTTATTGAGTCACCACATTAGTGGTTTACGTTTAGTAATTTCTTGCCAAAAGTCGCAATCGTGCTACCGTTAGCTGCTGTCAGTATTAAGTCTGAATTTTTTTGGTGGGGTCTAAATTTATTTACGGGAAGTACTGATACTTCAGCTCCGCTGTCTATTAAAAAATTTATGTGGTTGTCATTGTCATAAATAAAAAGACGGCGTGTTAGAATTGTTTGACTTCCATTATTAGCCGTCGCAATTATGGAGTCACCTAGTTTGTCGAATTGTGTTGTGTTGTGTTGAGTGTCGTTTTGTCTGAATGAACATGGTTGTTCACATCGTCTAGCTGCCCTACCAAATCTAAAGTGGTATCTGCATACCCAGTTGACAGGTCGTGATATGCTTCTTGAAGGGGATCTACGTTTTGGGTATCTTTGGTAATTTGTTTCTCGTGAATTATTACGATATCGATCGTTTTTTAGTTCTTGGACCTCAATTGCCAGTTTGTTGAAACTTGTTAGAATCTTTGAGGTCGTTTCGGCAAACGATTGCGTAATCATCGTGAGTTCAGTAGATTTAGGGATGCGTTGGGTATCATTGCCAACTGAAGCTACTTCTGTTTCTGACATAACTTCCCACAGTTTGTCAGCTAATCTCAATAATTCATCTAAGTCTTTGTGATTAGATCCGGTCAATGCTATATTGAGACTTTTGGGGAGCTTTCGTAGCCAAATTTTAGAGATTAATTCACTATCAACTGTGGTACCGGCCAACATGAGTAGTGCTCTATAGAATTGAGATGGTTTTTGGTCACCCATCTCGGTGCCAGACAGAATTTTGTCGAACCTCTTAGTCTCGCTCAGAGTGTGTCTATCGATTAATGTTCTTTTTAAACCTTCATATAAATTTGAAGACGGAGGTTTTTGAATAAAGTCAAGCACCGTTATGATTACCTCTTGAGGTAGAGCTGTAACTAGGTATTCGTACTTTATTTTGTCAGTGGAAATTCCTTTTGATTGAAATTGAATTTCTGCATGGACGAATCATGCGTCTGGACAAGTTGTCCAAAATTGTGGCAATTTAACTGATGCCGCTTGAATTTCTGACCGCATTGGAGTGTCAAATGGATTGACGAAATCAGTCTGTAAATGTATAAGGGGACGATGGTCGCCTTCGCCAAAGTGAGCGAGAGGGTCAGAAGTTTGTGAAGATATAGGTGTTTGTCTAGGAACGGGTGGTGGTGTGTGTGACAGACTCATAATTTCCTAAAATGTATGCCTATTAGTGTATTTCCTAACTTGTGTTGCCCTAGTGCAGTGGAGTGCCTACGAATATGATACAATTGGTTTCTTACGTCCCGATTGTATAATATTCGTTAAAAGAAGCTAAGTGTGTACTTCATGAGAAACTAGAATAACAAGGCAACCTGAAAAAATTTTATAAAATGTAACAAACAAAAAGGATTTACATAAATTGTCAAAAAAAATTTAACACAGTATACAAAAATATTTTTTATGTAGAAAGAAAATTGTTGTTGCTGCTAATGTTGTTGTTGTTGCTGTTAATGTTGTTGTTGTTGCTGCTGCAAATGTTGTTGTTGTTGCTTTTATTGCTGCTGTTGTTGTAGATGTTGTTGTTATTACTGCTATTGTAGATGTTTTGTTGTTGTTTAGTTTTTGTTGTTGTTGTTGTGGCTTTGGCTAGTGGAAGCGACGACTGATGAGGAACTTGAAGTGGAGGTGGCGTTGACGGGTATTTTTTGATGTATAAATTTAGTTGTATTAAGCGATTCTGGTAATTTTCCTCTTGATTTCTGTTTATTGAATAATATTGACGGCGTGGTTGACACTGTATCTGTGAAAACATACGGATCCTCACGAGTTCTTATTGGTGCACTTGCATTTGTTGTTGTAAGTCTGGCTGCTTGCTGACATGACATGACAGTTGAGACTAATGCGTTCCTTGGACGTATGCGTAGGAGGCGACTTCCGTATGCAGCCAACTTTTTGCAAATGTTGTGCAAAAGTAGTATGATGGAAATTCGAGGACGGCAAGGTTGTTGATATATTAATTTACATCTTACTTACCTCAACTTAACATTTATATTATTCTTATGTTAATTTATTTACACTTTGTTATAAATACTTGTTATTATAAAAACATTTGTATAAATAGTCATATTTGTATCAATCAGAAATTTTAATTTGAAAATTTCAGTTGAATAAAATATTTTCAAATAAACAGTTATAAAAAATATATTAAAAAAATAAAAATTCTAAATCAAAATGAAAAAGTTTGTTGTGCACCAAATATATATATGTTACAGTATAATTAAGTAAATAATTATTAAACTAATTGAAGAAAATACTAATGAAAGTAACAATAAAAACAGATTTTTATTACAGTTGAAAACTAAAAACTCCGGCTTTCACATTTAAATATTGGAATCGTTAGGAGATAAATTGTTTTGTAAGAACCCTTGGTTTACTCACTGAGCTCACCTCAGCAAACTAGTAATGGACGAAAAAGGGTTCGTTACAAATGGCGCCAGAGCAGGGACACTAAAAAAAACACGAAGAAAAACACGAAAGTCAGAGAACAAATCTAACATCAGAGAACAAAGCTACAATCAGAGAGCTAAGATAAAGTAAGAGGAAATATCAGCGTAAAACAACACACGAGAAAAATGGTCAATTCATCCTGGGTGTACTTTTTAAGGAAAGATGAGCATCCGTCAAGAAATAACCGCCATTCCCATCGAAATGTTGAAGAAAACCATGGAAAATGCTGCAAAACGGGCACAATATGTCGTAGAGGCCAATGGCGACCATTTACGAGATATCATATTCAAGAAATAATGTAAGCAAATCTACTTGAACCCAATTAAATGACATTCATGACGAACAGACAAAAAATTGTGGTTTCTTTGATTTATTTAAAAATAAAATGGGCGCTTCGAATATTGGCAACCCTGTATATATATATATATGTTACAGTATAGGAAATACTAATGAAAGTAACAATAAAAACAGATTTTTATTACAGTTGAAAACTAAAAACTCCGGCTTTCTCATTTAAATATTGGAATCGTTAGCAAACTACAGTCTGTTTCGGAAATCGCTACATTTTCCTCTTCAGTAGTCTTTGAGTGATTAAGCTGTGATCAACTCACTGTTTAAACTAGTATATGAGTGCACAGATTTTGGAATTCATTCTTTTGCCTTCAGTTGTTGTTGTTGCCTTCTTTAAAAAATTACTTGATCTAAAGCTCACAATTTAATTAACTTAAATATTTAAATATAAAGAAATATTTGCATATAGACCAATACTTACCTTTGTAAAACATTTCAAATTTAAACTCCTTTTAGACCCTTGATTACATTTCCGTGCATTAAATCAGGCCATTCAACGGAATTTAAAACATTTATAAAAGGACTTAAACGGTTAAACCAAAATAATTAATTGTTGTAAATAAACCATTGTTTTGTATTTTCGAATATTTTGATTATTTATTAAATGCTAGGAATCGGTTGTTTGAAATAACCTTTTGTATCGCTATTTAAGTATACTATGTAAGAACTTTAACATTCAGTTAAAGCTTGAAAAATAAAAATTACAACGTGATGAATAAAACTGAAAGCGTCTGATTTGTGTCCCATCAGGACATGCGCTTTGCTGTCCCAGCTATAGAACGCCGGAAAGGCGGTACGTTACAGCGTCAAAAAGAAAAGGAGAGAAGAAAAGAAAAAAGAAAAAGGAACTTACATACTAACATATTTTATACATAGTAGCATAGCTAAGAAATTTATTTGATAAGAATAGGAGAGATCTGAGAAGGAAATAGAGAATTGGAAAGAATGCGCGTAACAAATTGAATATTTATTATCTTAGCATTTGAGTTAAAGGACAATAGAGGAAAAACCCAGGATTATTGGACTTTTAGTAGGGAAAAAGATTTGGATAGGGGATGCTTAATTATAGATTAAGATTTCAAAATAAGCCAAGTATTTATTTATTTATTAACCCAAGCAAGGTTATCTTGAATAAATTTGAATTAAGCTTAGATTGAGGTGTTGGGATTCAAGTTGCTTGAAGGAAGGTATTATGGCGGTAACAGGGGCTTGGAAAGACTTTTTCTTAAAAGTTAATTTAGACATAGGTGGTGAATGGTACTCGCTGATATTATTGAATTCTCTACATCACCTATTTATCGGCTCATTTCTTGCGTAGACAGTGTGATGTTGATATTCATTTAATAGTCGTGTATGCCGTGTATGTCTGATCGGGTCAATAAATTGTAAATTGTTTGATATATACTCGCTATCAACAACACCGTTAATGACATCGAATGTAAAACAGGAACTAAGTAAAGTCCTTCTTGTTGAAAGGGGCATTAAATTTAGAAGGCTAAGCCTATAATCATATATTGTACTCACGGGGTTATATGTGTCCCTAAGCGCAAAAAGCAGAAATTGCTTTTGAATATATTCAAGTCTTACATCGCATTTCCTTTAAACATAGAAGATGGATAGCCGCTAGATTTTCGCTTCATGTTAACGAAGTCAAAATATTTTGGTGGCTCTTGGACACTTTTCTCTCCGATAAGGTCAGTGTACAACTTGTACGCTTCTTCTGACTTGATAGAGAACTCTTTGGATAGCTCTTCATATCTTAGCTTCAATTCATCGCTTACATTATCGGTGGTTTTGAGAAGTTTGTAAATTTGTTTCTTTGGTTCCTCAAAAACCTGAGATTTTTGTCTAGCCATGGCTCCGAAAGCTTATTTTTTTCTTTATTTTTAGCAGAAAAATGTGCTGATAAAATCTAGAGACAGCGCTGTCTAATTCCATGCTTGATAGAATATTGTTCCAGTTTAGAGCATTTAGATAACATTTTATACTTTCGTAATCGGCGTTGAGGTAATCGTATGCAATGGAAGTATTATAAGACTGGGTAAAAGTAATGTCGTTAGCAGAGAAAGCAACTGTTAAAGCTGTATAGTGAACAGTGTTAGTAAATAAATTTTCTGCTTCAGTGCATGGACTAACCTTCACTTCATCGTACGAGTTTGTAAAGATAAGGTCCAACCATTTGCCATTTTTATTTTGTTCAGAAGAAACTTGTTGCAGATCGTTGAAATAAAAGGTATTAAATAATGAGAAATCTATGGCATCTATAGGTTAACAGGAAGAAGATAGTTGTCATTTTCATCAATGACAAAAGAGATATTTGGACGGTTGAAGTCACCAAGAATAACAACCTTATTTTCCTCTGTAAGAATGAATATAAAGGAGGAGTGTTTCACATAGCTGGTTGTATGTTGTTTCACTTGAGCCGGGAGGAATGTAAACGACACCTATGTACATAAAAAAGACTAATTCCTGACCAAACTTTAATTATGCGGAGATCAAAAAGTTTATGGGTATGCGTATCTATTAGCTCACTTGAAAGAGAATTGTGAGTTGCTATGAGAACGTCACCTCCTCTAGAAAGACCAGTTGAGGAGTAATCTCGATCGTTTTGAAGACAATTCAATTACTGCCAAGAATTTCCTCATTATTGAAGGTATCATTTAACCATGTCTCAGTGAATACTAAAACATTGAAGTGACATGATTTGGCGTCAACATAAAGTTTATTTAATTTGCTTCTCATTCCGCCACAGTTCCGCCACAGTTCCGCCACAGTTAAAATATATTTAAAGAATGGAAGTTAGGGACGATAATATTGTTGTTGGTCTTTACGCGATTTTTGAAGAAGGGAGATATGTTTAGTCCTGACGTGAGCACCATAGGTATCAAGATCCACCTTGACTTAAGCGATCGTCACGCCGAGTTGGTCGTGAACACGAATAAATATTGGGGGTTGGAATTAGTTTTAAAGGTTTTCTAAGAGATGGCGTAACTATCAATAGATCGCATCGGGCACACCTGTGACTATATTCATTTTAAAGCACATTGTCCAAGCTTCATTTTTTAGTATGTGTCATTCCACTGAAGTGTAAACAACATATATTTTTTTCTCTGTGAACATGTCGACTTTCGTTCCAACAAAACGCAATTTGCGGGAAGGTTTACTTTTGTGCTTACATTTGAAGAAAAAAGCGGTTGAAGCACAACGCACGCTTACTGAGGCTTACGGGGACTATGCTCCATCGATTTCTACTTGTGAGTACTGGTTCCGTCGGTTTAAAAGTGGTGATTTTGATACGGAAGACAAAGAGCGTCCGGGCCAGCCGAAAAAGTTTGAAGATGAGGAATTGGAGGCTTTGCTCGATGAAGACCCGTGTCAAACCCTTCAAGAATTGTCAGAATCATTGGGAGTCGACTTATCAACGGTCGGCAAACGCTTGAAGGCCATGGGAATGATTCAAAAGCAAGGGTGCCGTACCAGTTGAAGCCGAGAGACGTTGAACGGCGATTTTGCATGTGCGAACAACTGCTTCAGCGGCATAAAAGGAAGAGTTTTTTGCATCGTATTGTCACTGGCGATGAAAAGTGGATCCATTACGATAATCCTAAGCGAAAAAAATCGTGGGGACCACCCGGCCATGCATCAACATCGAGGGCCAAGCCGAATATTCATGGCGCCAAGCTTATGCTGTGTATTTGGTGGGATCAGAAGGGTGTCGTGTACTATGAGCTGCCAAAACCTAACGAAACCATCACTGGGGAACGCTACCAACAACAATTGATGCAATTGAGCCGAGCATTAAAGGTTAAACGGCCGGAATATGCCAAAAGACACGACAAAGTGGTTTTTCAACATGACAACGCACGGCCACATGTTGCAAGAACCGTCAAGGAAACGTTGGAGGCGCTGAATTGGGATGTGCTACCCCACCCGCCTTATAGCCCAGACATAGCCCCTTGCGACTACCACCTATCAGATCGATGACGCATGGCTTGGCTGAGCAGCGCTTCACTTCTTACGAGGATACCAAAAAATGGGTCGATTCGTGGATTGCCTCAAAAGACGAATCGTTCTTCCGGCGCGGAATCCATATGCTGCCAGAAAGATGGGAAAATGTTGTAGCTAACGATGGACAATACTTTGAATAATATACATTGTACCGTTGTTTCTAAATAAATGCTCAAAAACCGAAAAAAAACCTTTAAAATTAATTCCAACCCCCAATAAGTTAAGCAAGTCATCAACATCGGTAGGCAGACCTTCTTGCTGAATTAAAACTTTAAGATGAGTTTGGTCTTGCCTTCAATGCATGTTGAATCAGGGGCTTTGTGCATGTAGGCGAGATACAGACGAACGTTATTAAATACACTGTTCTCTCTAAGGCGGGCAAGGGCATCTACTCTCAGTGTCCGCGCAAGAATTTAACATTAATTTGACTTTTGGTGTTAGTAGAGGGTCTAGGAATGACTTCGGACTGCCAGGTTGGTTCGAGGGCTCAATTATAATTGGATCAGATGGAGATGGGCTTAGAGTATAAGAGTGCACGAAATTAGGATAGGATGTACTGAGGATTTTAGGTGTATTTTTAATGAAGGGGGAGTCATATTCAGAGTTAAGGTTAAACGAGACACATTAAGGGCCACTTTCTCAATGTCTGGTTAATCAAGCTCTTAACCGGGAGTTAGCTAACCAAATGATAGCTAAAAAAATAATTTTGATTTCACCAAGAGCTGGTTAAGCAACCACAGGTTTTTTTGTAATTTTGTAATTTTGTCAGCCGTTCCTTCGATTAGCAGCTAACCGAAACCACAACTTGTCGTTAACTTAATCAGTTACAATCTGGCAAAGGTTTATTAGGTGCATTACTTTTATTAAACTTATAGTTAAACTTAGATGAATGAACATTATTCGTTGGATTACTCATAGTTCTAATTTTATGATGAACATTGCCATCATTGATTGATGCTTTACTTTTCATTTTTTGCATTGATTGATGCTTTACTTTTCAGACTTTGAATTAAGCTTAGAAGAACTATCATTATTTACAGGCTTGCTCATAGTTCTTATTATATGATGATCATCGTTATTTTCGCTGCTAGGTCTAAGTGTCTCCAGCTTCTTCTCAGGGTTGTCTATCCACTCGGAGATTTTCCACTTACCATGCATCATTATGCCATCAGAGATGTTCAGGAACATCCATACATATTAGCTGCGTTCCTTTTACCTTAATACAATCGCGATAACAAATTCTCTCAAAGGAACGGCAAGAAAAACGACTCGTAGAGGGCACTACCGTTGCAGTCAAAATTAAATTCAAACAAACAATCATGATAAAATAACTATTAGGTGTCATGAGTACGAGTGTCGTTCAAAACTGTTGTGAACTATTATGGTAGTGATACCTTAGTGAACGATATTTTTCTCTGAATGTGTTTTACTCTAAACGTCAGAAAAATTGTAAATTATTTAAGTTAATTATTAATATTATGCAATTATATAAATAATTTAAGTGCAATTGTTGGCTCCGCTGAATGCGTCCAATGTGTGTGACATACGCAGTTTGTTTTTTCTTTGGTTTAACATTCGATGGTCGCAGCTCGTGAGAAAATAGGTAGCTGTCATGGCTACCTAATAGTTATTGTACCGAACAAACAAATAATTAAAAAAATTAAATGACAGCTCATAAAAATATACGGGTGCGGCACCTGTGTTTGAAAATTTTTAAAGGCTATATCACAATTTTATTTGGATAGCAAAAATAATCCTATTTGTTATAGGATTATTATTTTTGTTTTGCTTTGCATGTAAAAACAAATAATCTGGATTATTTTGAGGCGAATGGAACGCAGCTATTGAGTTGGAATGTCCAACTTAAAACTGCAGAACTTTCTGGCCTTGATGGATATTTTTATGCAGTCAGAAATTTCGACAACGAATTTGTTCTGAAAATGATTACTCAGCCAAAATATTGCAGTTTTTACTGGGAGGTCCTTAACAAACAATGTGGTTTTTAGTCTATCATTCACACTCTTCAGCTTTTTGATACGGTTATCCCATTCAGATGATGTCCATAATGTTCCAAACTTATGGATTAATTTACGCGGTGAAGCAATAGGTGAAGCTATAGGTGAAGCAATAGGTGGCCCCATTTCTTTATCAGAGAGAGACGCCAGTGGTGAGCGCAAAGAATGAACCAGTAGAGTAGGATCGGTAGCTTCTATGATTTCTTCGAAGATAGAAGAAGCGTTATGATGGAGTGATTCTGACATGTTCTGAACTCTTTCTGGAGCATATTTGATATAATCAGTAATTTCAGCAACCAACACCCGAAATATTTCAAGATCATCACTTATTTAATTTACCTTATGGTATAAAACTTCAATTAATGGATCTGGCTGCTGAGGTGGTGGTAAAGTTACCCTTGAATTGGAATGTATCATGGTGTCGACGTCCATTCTAAGAACCGCGAGATTTTCCGATGTTTTGTATTACACTTTTTTCGTTTTCAGTTGTTTTATACTTATGCGTTAAAGAGTTATTGATTTCAGTTATAACGGTTTCAAAAGATGACATATTATTGTTTAAATCAGCTATGGTTTCCGTGACTGTTATAAGGTTACTAGCAAGTTTAGATATTTTTGTATCCAGGGGCTCTATTCTGTAACTGTGAGTTTTAAAGTGTACACGGGCTGTCACAAAAACTCACTGCTTTTAAGTCGGTGAGTTCAGTCAGAAAAAGTGTACACTTTCAAACTCACAGTTAGAGAATAGCACACCAGGTCAGATTTTTCGGACTCAATAAAGCAGCTGAGATCTTCGGCAGTTTTTAAGACCTAATCGACCATAGTAGCTTACTCACTTATTTTTTAAACATTGTTTAGTGTCAGACCATAGCGAGTTTGTTTTGTCACTTAGGCACTTTACAGCAAGAAGGACGTGTAAATATTCTTGCACTCATAGCATGAAAAAGGAAAAATTCGCAAGGTAGTCATTTAAATACGTAAGACTTCTCTTTGATAAGCCTATACAACAGGCGTGGAAAGATTTATCACGCAGGCCCTTGCATGCCACCTTTGTTGCATTGTGGTCTTCCACGATGCATAGAGATGAAGCACTGTTCTTTCAATATTTAAATGCTTATGTTTAATTGTTTATAGCGTAACTAGGTCAATAAGCTCTAGCCAAATAGCAGTTTTTTTTGTTGTTTTGGTTTTTTTTATTTTTATTTTTTTTTTTTTGTTTATATAGTATTGTTTATAGACTGGATTGTCACAAATAAATTATTTTGCTGATTTGCAATTTGACACTTAATTATTTCTTGTGTTTTTTAATTGATTGCGTTTTTTCGCAATAATAAATTGTAGTAACAAGATCAACAGATCTTGCACAGAGAGTTAGGGCTTTTATATTTGCTTTTGTTTTTATATTAAGAACGTGAGCAAGGTTGCTATTTAATAGCGAGGAACTATTTAATAACATGTCCGATCGGTTTGACTTCTTAAATTTTAACTGCGCTGCTGGTGTTGCTCCGTGTCATCCTGTAAAGTCGTATTAGTTTTGCAGAAATACCAAACTCAGACATGGTGGAGTACAGGTGCTGTGGAAGGCGGCTTTGTAGTCGACAAAAAGATGGTGGGTGTCGGCTTGTTTTTCTTGAGTCTTCTCCAAGACTTGTCGTAGCGTAAAAATCTGGTCGATGGTGGACTTTCCAGGTCCAATCAGTTCGTTTACAATGGGCTTCAATCTTTCACCTAAAACGCTGCACAGGACCTTATATGCGATATTAAGAAGATTTATCCCACGGTAATTGGCACAGATAGTGAGATCGCCTTTCTTGTGGATTGGGCAGAGCAGACTGAGATTCCAATCGTTCGGAATGCATTCTTCCGACCATATCTGCATAGAAGCTTGTCAATGCATTTAAATAGACGTTCACCTCCGTTCTTAAACAACTCAGCAGGTAAGCCATCAGCTCCCGCGGCTTTGTTATTTTTAAGCAGAGCTATAGCTGTCAGAACTTTATCATTGTCGGGCAGCGGAACCTTGACGCTTTCATCTGTAATTGGGATTTCCGGGATATCATCTCTATTGGCGGGATTGCCAGCGTAGCCATTTAGAAGCTTAGAGAAGTGTTCTCTCCATAACGTCAGTGCACTCAGGACATCTGTCACTAGATTCCCGTTTTCATCCTTGCAGGAAGAGGCCCCGGTTTTAAAACCATCGGCAAGTTATTATTTTATTTTTTCGGCAACTTATTTTTTCGAAAAATTTTCGGCCCTCATTCCTATTACCATCATCTTCGCCTGCTTGCGCTTTTATGCCTCTCTTTTTTTCTGCCTGAAAACGTGATGAACATAGCTGATAATACAATAACTGAAATAAAACTATAATTTTGAAAACCAATAAACGTTTTTTAATTAATAAAGAAAATTAGAATTTCTGTAAATTTTTCGAATGGGATTTAATATAAATTCTCGTTTTTAAAATATAAATAATTGTTTTTAGAATCTAATTTTAAAATTTTCGTTTTTAAAATGAGAATAAACGTTTTACTATAGCATTCTAAAATGTCCATTGTTAAAAATCAAAAGAACATTTTAGAATATTATTTTAAAATTTTCATTTTTAAAATATAGATAAACGTTTTGCTATTTCATTTAAAAATGTTCGTTTTTAAAATTAAAATAAAAGTTAGAAGTGCAAAATATGGATTAAACTTTTTTAAATTAGCTCATTTCTGCCATTTTTGAAAATGTTGTTTTCTCTGTGTATAGAAAACTTGGATTTAACAGTGAGCATATATTTGAATTTATAAAGTTTTGTATAAGAATTTCTTACGAGGTTGCTACTTAGGGTAAGCCTCGCCCGATGTCTCGACAGGCAATAATCCATTGCTAGCTATCTGTCAAATTCTATTGCAAGCAATGGTAATATTGCAAGGGTGGGTTTTCTCATGTTATGAAATCAATTTATAAATTTTATCATTTATTATATAAATTAATTATTTTATAAATTTCTTCTGCACGCTACTTAATTTTTGAGATATACTCATTTAAAATTTGAAGTAAAATGCAAAATGGCTGTCAAACAAGAACAAATACAGATCATTGTCAACTCCATCTTGGAAAGCAATTGCTAGCGATGAATTGCAAACCATGGCAACTGAGAGGTCTCGATTGGCAATAGTTTCCAATTGACAGATGGAAAGCAATGAATTAGTGCCTGTCGAGAAGCCCCGTCAGGAGAACTTAACTTTATCTGAGATATCATCATCTTTAAGCTGAAAGGTGAAAAAGGTGTTATTTTTAAAGGAATGCTGAGATAAAAAGTTTCCTATGTCCCGACCAAAGACGTAAGGAACCCAAATCTCAAATTTAAGGAAAATCCAACCAGAAATTTTCACGTGATGCGCGAGAGACATATACAAATGTTAAAAATTACATTTTTGGAATCCACATAAAATGTAGATTTTTTTTACAGTTTTATTATATGTATAATTTTATGCATTTAACAGCGCAGGTTCACTGATTATAAGCATAAAAGAATACAAACAACGTTTAAATCGGCTTATTAACTCTGTCAAAGACCACGTGAATTTCTTTGTATTAGAACTCAGGATACACCCGAATGGGTCGACATAGAATCTAATGAAGAATTTGAAGAATCCTCAACAAAGCTTCTAGCTTCTCAATCCCAGTGATTGAGAGCATCGACTCTTGGATCGAAGATGGAGTAGCTTTAAATGATATAAATAATTAATAGTTTTTATATTGTACCTTTAATTTATATAGTCATATATATTTATATAGTCAATAATATTAGTGAAAATTCTGAGGCTATTGTGTAAAATAATATATGTTTAAATCAATTAATTTTTTATTTCATATGTCACATTACTTTATGGAGGGAAGGGAGGAGTTTTGAAATGCACTACGAAAAGTAACGGAGAGGGAGGGTTAAAAGTTCTAAAAATCGGTAACGTATTTTATGAACGATCCCTAAGACACAGCCTTGAAAAACCTGCTTTTCAATTTCTTTGCATGCAGCCTTGTAACAGAGTCTAATGGCAAATTCTTTTCTAGAAAAAAATTCTGCATTTTTTCTGCCCTCTTCAAGAATTTTCTGACCTGTGAAATTTGACGGTTCTCTATTCTGCTGTCTAGTAATATCAACATAAAAAGAAAATAAAATTTTGACATTTCATATTTTGTGCTGTGACAATTGTTAGAAACAATTTGCAATTTTGAAAAATTTCTGAAATTTAATCTAATATCTGTCGAGTAAGAGCCCGAACAGAATCAAACCAGAATCAAACACAGAACCCGTCCAGAATGAAAGCGATTGCGACTGACGATGCAGGGTTGCTTTTATATAGCATAGTTTTGTTAGCAGCCATGTTTTTGTTGTTGTGTAAGTGAAACAGAAACAAAAACGAAACGAGAACATAGCAAAAACTATGAAATTGTCTTTGAATATACCCAATTGTTTGTAATATATGGCAGCACTAATTGTACTCAGAGAAGAAATCGTCGGTCGTTAGAGAAAATATAGAATAGATTCTTTTCAATTTTACTCTAGCGATAAGTCGCCGCGAATCTTGCTCAACGATTTCATTTTTGACGGCATCGTTAACTTGCGTGTGTTCTGTTGTGTGTTCTACATCGCCGGTCGTTACGACTTTTGATTCTGTTCGGGCTCTCAAGTGGTTAGTTTTATTAAAACTGAACTTCTCGATGAATATTAGATTGAATATTTGTTCAAAACTCCCTTCAGTCGGCACTTTACATAATCTCAATCGTAAGTACATCGGAATTCAAAACAACAGTGCAGCCAATATCAAATGATAAAAGTTGCATTTTTTTGTTCGTTCTCAGCTCAAAATAGGTCAACACTCTGTAAATTCTGCATTTTGTGGGGGAAGAATTTTTTTCAGAAAAGAATGTAGAATAAGTCATTTATTATTTTCGTGATTTTAAGTTTCGTTTTTTTTTGTATAGATTATTTTTTTCATTTATTTTGCGAACAAGATCATCTGTTATCCTTGGATTCGAATGAATTATACCAAGTGTCGATATTTTACTCACATTTTGGCTGTTCCACTGTATAATTAAACAACGAAATTTAATTCAGATCGTAGCACATGGGTTGCTGTTAAACATGTTTATATTTCAAAGTTATTTTAATAAATTGTTACATGTTAAATATATTCTATCTTCTCATATGTCCATTTAGTGGAATATAAGGAGAGTACGTCGAATACATGGAGTTTTGTTGTGCCGCCCTGATAGCTCCAGAGTCTTGATATTGTGCTTGCATATTCATCACACCCATCTGAACTGGAAGTTGAGTATTAGAGAACCCTGCACTATTCGCAGCTAAATAGCCAGCTGCAGCGGCGGCTGATTGCTGTGAGGACATTCTATATGAATTCATAGCTCCATATGGTGACACTAGATTGGAACTGATGGACACATTTGCGCGATTAGATGTTGAAGTTGTTGATACTGAACCATGTTGAGCTGCTGTCTGTGAAGAATTCCTTTGAGTTCGAGTGTTATTCTGGGGTACCGAAGCGACTGATGGTGGAATATTAACACTACTCGAATAAAACTTATGATATGGAATTGGTGATGATTGAGAATGCATTATATTCGGAGGAGTATCCATGTTTCTGTTTTGATTCGACATGAGGTGTGGTGGTGTTGCCATGTTAGGATGTGAGTGTGGTGGCGATGTCAAAAGTGATTGCCCCACTGGTAAAGTATTACATGTCGAAACCTCTAATCCATTTGTAAGTTGCTGAAGTTTTGAGAGACTACATAGGTTTCCAGAAAGTGTAGATGGCGCAACAGAAGGTACAGTAATAGAGTTTGAAGTTGAAACATTCCCTTGAATATTAGAGGTGCGGTTCCCGCTCTCCACATTAACAGAATTTGAGGTACTAGTCCCGCAACTTGTAGTTATATTTGTTGAAGATTGAGGGCTACCTCCACTTTGTGTGCTGTGAGAAATATGACCACTTTGTGTTAACAGGCTACTTTGTAAGTAATAATTATTAACAGCACACGAAGATTGTGATGGTCCTAAGCGTTGCTGAGGACTAGACATCTGGTGTTGAGATATAGAACTATTGGGCAAACGGTGTTGAATAACCGTTGGCAATGATATATCAAACGTATTTTGATTATAATTTTGTCCCATTTGTGGAATCGTAATGTAGTCTGTATGATGTATATTTTGATTGCTTCCATGCTGTGCTATCGATCCGATCTGCGGAAATTGTTGCAAATTATGAATATTATGGAGATGTTTCTGTTGCAGTTGAATCTGATTTATATTTCGGATTGACGATGCAGAAGAACTGGTTGTCTCCGAAGTATTAGTTATGTCCGAAGAAGTGTTTTTATGTTGTTGCTGAGTTGAAGACGTAATTGCATGCAGGCTACTTTTTGGTGTAGACGATCGTTGTGCTGAACTAGAGTTATTTTTGTCACAACTCTGTAAGGAAATAGATATAAGAAAATTAGTATAATTAATTGATTACATATAGAAAAGGCATAAAAAAGACGTAAGACTTTTAAATAAAAAGTAGACATTTCCATGAAAAAGTTAATCAGAAATTATGAGAAATGTGTTTTATTTAAATTACAATCAAGAAACAGAAACAAAAGTAGTAAACAGTTTAAAATTGTCTTGTATATTTCTGTAATATGAATGCTTTCAACCTTTTTTCAGAATTGAATTCTGAATCAATGACGATCATATCGAAGAGCACCTCAAGTAAAATTTAAACAAGTCAGCTTTGAGACGGGATTTCCTCGCTCAGTATTTTAGTTAAGTTAAAACTATAATCTTACGATCATATCGAAGAGCACCTCAAGTAAAATTTAAACAAGTGAGCTTTGAGATGGGATTTCCTCGCTCAGTATTTTAGTTAAGTTAAAACTATAATCTTACAACTCGGCCAACTGACAATGTCACTGTCCCAGCGACACTTATTTGATTAAACTTTAAATTTTATAAGAAACAAAAAATTAATATTTCTTTTTATAATCACACAGTTTATACCACACAATTATAATCACACAGTTTATACCACACAGTTATATTCACACAGTTATAACCAGGACCGGCCTTACCCATCTAGGCGTCCCGGTCGAGTCATGCATTTGGCGCCCTTTTATATTTAATTATAATTTAAAAAAGTTCTTTTCAATTGAGTACCATATCAAACATAATTTTTGCGCAATCTTTGAATGGTAAAGACGAACGCGATGGACACGGTCGAAATTCTTAAAGAAAATTAAGAAAAGAACAAAAGGAATATTATAAAAAGGAGACGCACAAAAATGTGGGTTGAGAAAAAAAATGTAATAATATATAAAAATTCTATAAAAATATTAATTACTTAATATTAATTAATAATTCTATAAAATTTATAAATTTTTCATTCGAAGTAATTTTTCTTGCGAGCGATGTTATCACTTCGACGAACAAATAACAACGACGAAATCTGACAAACACTACCACTAACCAAGAATTATATATTCAAGATTCCGCCATGCGCATGTCCGCTCTCTTTGTGAGCACGTGCATGTGACGTCAGAAGTGAAAGAGAAGAGAGTGTCAAACTGACTGAAAAAAACGTAGTAAAAATTTTTTAATAGGGTTATTCGTTTAAAAAATCTCCTCATTTTCTAATAAAATCTTGGTTTTTTAAATGAAATAATAATAAATCAAAAAACAACGCTTGTCCAAAAAAAAAAACATACTTTTCATTACTATCTTAATTCATTACACGGGTGTTAACTTCCGTGTTGACCCCTTCATAAAAAATAGCTATGTTGCTCGATATATTTTGAGAGCAGTTTGACTGTTTCTTTGTTTGTATTTCGTTTGTTTCCCAATAAGCCAATCAAATTCATTTGCTTAGTTTCGTTTGTTGTGTGTGTGTTGTTTTTGTGTGGATGTATTTTCACTTATGACGTAGGCTGTATATTGTTCTTGCCACTAACTATCAAATTTATCGTACGATGAGACAAAAGATTAAATCGTTTTGATCTTCGTCAAATTAAAAGCGCAGATTGTACAATAAATTTACTACTTTTAGTCGTAAACTAAATCGGCTACTTTTCTAAAAAACTTTTTTTGCTTACGAACTTACGAGTAAAATAGAGCAAAGACAGGAAAGTATACAGTGAGCCTAGTACAAGTTGATATTTCTAGCCTGTCCCTGAGTGCGTTTCTCTTTCGCCTTACATATGTCAGTGAGGAATACGACCATAGTAGAACTAGACAAGGTAGTTTTAAGGCTGAATGTGTTCTCTTTCTTAGTGACCATAACTATCAAACTCAGCCATTTTGGTATTTTTCCCAACTTTTGCTTTCACATTGTTTTCTCATTGGTTGCAAATTTTGTGTGAAATGTCAACTTCGTTTTGACAGTTTTGGTCACCGACTCTCCATCCTAACACTACCTTGTCTAATTTTGCCATGGATACGACAAGACAAGCAACGAAACTTTAGGTCGTGGTAGATAATAAAGGCTAGCGTAAAACGAATTGCTTGAATAATAATTTGTACGACAGCGACTAATTGTCAAGCCATGTCATGTTGTTTGAACTTGTTGAGTGTGACTTGCTACAACAGTGCAAGGTATGATTCAAACAAATTAAGTTCGATAATGACATGTGTAGTGGTATCACGAAACCGCAACACACCAGCTAAAAATATGTAGCGACACTTATTGTTTTTCTTTCTTTTCTTTGTCACACACAACGCTTATCGAGTAACATTGGGTCAAGTCTAACATTGCGTCATGAGCAAATGTAAACAATGCGCTCACTGGCCAGCTAACCCAATTAGCTGCTCAAGTGCAGGCGTAGCGTAGAATTTCCAATGTTAATCGATGAGTCAAAGAGGAAGCGAAAGAAAAACAAATTGTAAAGCAAATTTGTAAGACACATGAACTCTAATTCATGGAACAATATGAAAAAATGAAATAGTGGGGAGGAGCCCAAGAAACAATGTAAGAATAATAACAAAATTTATACTGGTATTTTTGATATAAATACCAGCTGTTTTGAGAAATAAAGAGATCAAGATTTGAGTCTTAAAATAAAATGATGTCTTGAGTTTAATTTAACCTTTTACTTCCTTTTTATCAGTACGGCAAATTTGGCCATCAAATTATAGCAGCCTTATCTTTGGCAACATTTATTTTTCCTGTTCAGTTAAATAAACTGAAACTGTACTACCAAGCTTATTACATGGCGATCCTGCCAGGAGGATCCTCCTGGCAGGATCGCCATATCAGTACGGCAAATTTGGCCATCAAATTATAGCAGCCTTATCTTTGGCAACATTTATTTTTCCTGTTCAGTTAAATAAACTGAAACTGTACTACCAAGCTTATTACATGGCGATCCTGCAAGATTCAAACCTAGAATCTTCAACTGTTATCCTGTGAATCCCGCATAAATTCGATCCTGCTGATCCTGCAAAAATTGATGTCCTGCTGATCCTGCAAAAATTAATGTCCTGCTGATCCTGCAAACATTCGATCAACAAATTGCAAAATTAAACCTACAACCGTTGTCCTGCAAAAATTTACAGATTATGCAAAACGATAAAGAGCAGCAAGCCATAGACGACATTTTTAAAAAGTGGGAGAAATACTATCAGAAGGAAGAAGAATACGTGCCTCAGCCAGTAGCAGCCACCACCGACCCTGCACCAATATATACATCAACGCCGATCAACGCCGGACCAAAACCGATCACGATTAAAGAATACCAGGAAAGAACAGCGCTCCATACCAAAAGTATAAAAGAGCATCTCCAAGTGCAAACCGCGACTCAACAGGTAACAAAAAGACCAAGAGGAGGACGAAGAGTAATTGCAAGGCAAAGAATTGCCCAATTACATAATATTTTGCCACTCGTAACAGACGTTACACAAAAGAGGAAATTGATACAAAAGATCCACTTGGAGAAACAACAATACGGAAAATATGGGATGGTTCAGCAACAAACAAGAAGTTGTCACCACTACCAACAACAACAACAACAGCAACGTTGAAAATAATAATATTTTTTTATTTTATAACAATTCTTAGCGCAATTTTTATGATTGCAACTATTTTATATATAGTAAATAGATACTACAAAAATTATGTTAGAAAACAAATGTTAAGGAATTTAAGTAACACCGTGTAAATAAATAAAAATCATTTTTTTTACAAATTTTCAAATAAATCAAATAAAAATAAAAATAAAGTAAATTTGTAATATGTTAAAATTCGGGATAAATAGTTATTACCAAGGATGCTTTGGAATCCTATTCAACAAACATTGCGAAAATTGTAAAGAAAAAATTATTGACATAGGAAAAATTAAATATATTACACATAATAGTAAAGCATGGCATCGTGAATGCTTTAAATGCAAAAATTGTAACAAAAACGTTATAAAAAGTGGTTTTATAGAACACGAACCACATTTAACTTGTAATAAATGTTATTAAATGTATTATAAACAATAAAATTTGCAAAAACAATTATAAATTGATTTTCATAGACATACATGGAAATAGAAGCAGCAAAGGAGATATTAAAGAAATTAAAAAAAGCACCAAACAGAGAATATACAAAAAAGTATATTGATGAAATAAAACGAAAGGTATATGATTTAAGACAAGCTATAGTCAAGACAGACAACACTAAAAGAAAATTAAACATAGAATACTTTGAAGAGATAGCTACAGCAATAGAGAAATTTTTAATAGAGAAAATTCAGCAAACAGCTAATAAAACCACAGAGGACAAGACTCTAGATATAAAAATGTCAGTCTTTAATATAGAAACGGCTATTAAAGCCATACCAACTTTTAACGGACAGCACAACGAATTAGAACCATTTTTAAAAATAATAGAATTGCTACACAATTCTTATACAACGGACGCACAAAAAACTTTAATAGAATTTGTTGTGAGTGTAAAACTCAGTGCAGTAGTTAGAACAGCATTAGGTTCAAATATTACATCTTTTCAAGATTTTAAAAACAAACTCCAAGGAAGGTACAAAAGCAACGTAACGATTGCTCAAGTACATACACAACTAGCATCTGTCACACAGCGAAATAACACTGTAACTAATTTCAAGGATAAGATCTTAAATTTAGTATCAGAATTAAATAAACTACAGATAAGTGACTTAGGCAATAATGTGACCAACGAACAAAGAACAGTAGTAGAATCTATGAACGAAAAATATGCTTTGACAATATTTAAAAATGGATTAAATGAACAGATAAAACCAACTATTTTTGCGGCACAACCAATAGATTTAAACTCTGCAGTCAACATTACACAAGAAATTGAGCGTGATAATCAAAACAATGGCTCAAGGATTTTAAACTATCGTGCACAGCACAACAGACAACAAACAAGACATTACAACAACTACAGACCGCAGAACGTAAATAGATACAATAACACTAGAGCAAATAACAATCATAGGTACAACACAAACCTACAGAGTAATCACAACAACAACAACAGAAATTTGGTACGTAGCAACAATAGGAATGCTGCACACAACAACAACAACAGAGGACGATTTGTTAACAACAACAATAGAAACAACAACAATAGGAATTTCAATCAAGGAAACAACCGACACCACATGCGCATAATAAATAACCAGGGAAACATGGATGGCCCGGAGGACAATTTCCATGCACCTCCGGAAGGCCAACACTAAATAATAGAAAAATTTGCCTAATAACAGAGAATCTCACTAACTACGTCACACTAAAATGCGCACAGACAAATCGAGCTTTAACATTTTTATTAGACACGGGAGCAGACATCTCTATATGCAAAGAGATGAACGCACATTTTGAAATAGATGCGGAGAACAAATGTAAATTATCAGGAATAACCAAGAATGAAGTACATTCTTTAGGAGTTGCAAAATTAACATTGTGCCTCGGAGAACACCGTGCTAACAATGAATTTCATATAGTGAATGACGATTTTCCCATCACTACGGACGGAATCCTAGGAAGAGATTTCTTTGTAAAATACATATGTAAGATAGATTACGAGACATTTACAATAACAATACCTATCGGCAACACCGATTATGTAGTACCTATAAGTACGAAACCACCAAAGCAAACATTTTACAAAATAGCACCCAGATCCGAAGTAATTTTTCCAATTGAATTAAATATCACGGAAGACAGCGTTATACTAAATCAAGAACTTGCAAACGGAGTATTTTTAGCGAACTCTTTGGTTCCTGCTAAAGGCATTTGCCACATCAAAATTGTAAACATAAACAATGTAGAAGTTAAAATAAACGAGATCAAACCAAAAGTAGAGAAGCTAAGCGAATACAACATCATGACTTTTCAAAACAAACAGAAGACAGAAATAGACGAACAAAGATTTAGAAAACTTATAACTGAATTAAAACTGGACAAAAAGACAGAAACTGAACTAGGAGACATATTCAAAAAACATCAATCAATTTTTCATTTAGAAGGAGAAAATCTTTCAACCAATAACTTTTATACACAGAAATTGAATTTGTCTGACACAACTCCAGTATACATAAAAAATTACAGATTACCACACTCACAGTATGACGAAGTAGATAAACAAGTAAAAGGACTAATAGACAACGACATAATTGAACCATCTGTTAGCCCTTACAACGCACCATTACTGCTAGTACCCAAGAAAAGCAATGACGACAACAAGAAATGGCGTTTAGTAGTTGACTTCAGGAAACTCAATGAAAAAATTGTAAATGACAAGTTTCCACTGACAAGACTAGAAGACATTCTTGACATGTTAGGAAGAGCTAAATACTTTTCAACTTTAGACATGACCAGCTCATTCCACCAGATTCCTTTAGACAAACATTCTAGACCACTAACCGCATTTTCAACACAAGACGGACACTATCATTTCAAACGATTACCATTCGGACTTAAAATATCTTCGAATAGTTTTCAAAGAATGCTAACAATAGCTTTAAGCGGTTTAAATTCTGAAGCTTTCCTCTACGTAGATGACATAATAGTTTTTGGATGTTCTTTACAACATCACAACCAAAACTTAATAAAAGTATTTGATCGGTTACAAAAATACAACTTGAAATTAAACGCAAGTAAATGCCAATTTTTGAGGTCAGAAGTAGTATATCTTGGACATTTAATAACAGACAAAGGTATCAAAACAGATCCAGCGAAAAATGAAGCAATTTTAAATTACCCAGTACCAAAGAATGCAGACGAAGTAAGAAGGTTTGTAGCTTTCTGTAATTATTACAGACGCTTCATCCCTGATTTCGCAGCAATAGCAAAATGTTTAAATTCACTATTAAAGAAAGGGACACCTTTCATATGGTCAGATGAATGTGAGAAAGCATTCAAAACTCTAAAACAAAAACTTGTTGACCCCCCAATTCTGCAATATCCGAATTTTGATAAACATTTCATTCTAACGACTGATGCATCTGATTTTGCGTTAGGCGCGGTACTTTCGCAAGGCGAGATTGGACACGATCTTCCAATATCTTACGCTAGCAAGTCATTACAAAAACATGACATAAATAAACCAATCATTGAAAAAGAACTATTAGCCATACATTGGGGCATAAATTTTTTTAAACCTTATTTGTACGGAAGAAAGTTCATAGTGGTCACTGACCATAGACCACTAGTCTCATTATTTTCGCATAAGAATCCATCATCCAAGATGACGAGAATACGATTAGATTTATCTGACTACGACTTCGAAATTGTGTATAAACAAGGTAAAATTAACACAAACGCTGACGCGCTATCTCGCATAAAAGTTGATAGCAGCGTATTAAAGAAATTAATTCCCACGAGCAATGAAAAAGAAATATTAGCTGTTACAAGGAGCAAATCTAAGAAAAATGATAACATAAATATAAGGAGCAACAATGAAATGAATAATAAAGCGAGTGAAAATATATTGAATAAGAATGCGCATGAGATAAGAAATAAAGGTACCCACCACAACCCGAGTCAACACCTCCAAGGAAGTGCTAAAAAGAACACCACATCTCATAATGAGTCTGATCAACTCTATATTTGGGAGTGTACATCTTTTAATGACGTAAGGAAATTAGTGAAATTAAAGTTTATTACTAAAGAAAAAAGTAACGTTACAATGAATAAAATTAATAATGAAGTGCACATAACATGTAGTGATGACCCTTCGAAACTAGATTCGATGATGGAGAAACTACATAGTTTATTAAAAAGATCACAGATGAAGGAGCTAGCCCTTTGTGATAAAGATTTTATATTTAAAAATATCGATATGAAAATGTTTAAAGAAAAATACAATGCATTGAAAGAAAATGAAACCTCGCCAGTAAAAATAATTATATACAAAGCTCCACTACAAATAAACAGCATGCTCAAACAATACAAATTGATAGAAGAATTTCACAACTCAAGTACTTCTGGACACATGGGAATACGAAAAACCATTTCAAAAATAAAACAAAGATACATTTGGAAAGGGATGAGAAAAATGGTAAAAGAACTAATAAACAGTTGTGAGATATGCAACAAAAATAAAATAACACAATACAGCAAAGAAGGCTTAGTGTTGACAGATACACCAGCCACAAGTTTTGAGAAAATCTCAATTGACACAGTAGGTCCGCTACGAATTTCGAACGGATATAGATACATTTTAACAATGCAATGCGAGCTAACTAAATTTATAATCGCACACCCAATTGAAACAAAAGACGCTAGGACAGTCGCATCAACCCTTGTTGAACAACTCATACTCAAGTACGGTTGTTTTAAAACACTTTTGTCTGACCGTGGGACTGAATTTACTAATGAGCTAATGTCAAGTGTGTGTAAACTACTTGACACTCGCCAAGTGTTTTCAACCCCTTATCACCATCAAACGATCGGAGCACTCGAAAGAAATCACAGAGTACTTAATCAGTACATGCTTTCCTTTGCAGAAGACTACGAATGGGATAAGTGGATACCCTATTATACTTTTGCTTATAATACGACACCTCATGTCGACACAGACTACTCTCCGTATGAGCTAGTTTTTGGGAAACTTCCTTCGTTACCAAGCGATGAAATAAAACAAACCAAACAAACTTATAACTTAGACAATTACGTTAATGAGCTAAGAATTAGACTAAGCACTTCAATAAACAAAGCTAGAGATTTAATAAACACAGTAAAAGATAAGAGAAAACTAGACTACGATAAAAATAAGAATGTTACAATACTAGAAATAGGAGATTTAGTTTTCGTAAAAGTAGAAAGTAGGAAAAAATTACAGAGCCCTTATGAGGGACCATTCAAAATTGTTGAAAGAAAAGGAGTCAATTCGGTAATTGAAATAAATGGCAAAACCAAAGAACTCCACAATAATCTATTGAAAAAGTTTGAGAGAACAATTTAATGTTCTGATGTATTAATATTACACAACCATAGAAAGTGAAAATCAAAATTTTTTTTATATTCAAAAATATGTAAATAAATATTATATTTCGGTACTTAAGACAATAACTTTAAAACATTTATATAAGTCAACAATATTATATATTATATAACCTATTATGTAACAATACTATAGAAATAACTTAATAATTTAATTTTTAACCAAACATTTCTAAATATGAAAAAGTACTGACTAAATTAGAATACACTGTAAATTTATTCACAAATGCATATGTAAGTAATATTTTCTTGAAATCCTCCACTCTTTAAAAATTAATTCCAGAAATAATTTTTCGCTTAAGGGTAAGGGTGTAGTGGTATCACGAAACCGCAACACACCAGCTAAAAATATGTAGCGACACTTATTGTTTTTCTTTCTTTTCTTTGTCACACACAACGCTTATCGAGTAACATTGGGTCAAGTCTAACATTGCGTCATGAGCAAATGTAAACAATGCGCTCACTGGCCAGCTAACCCAATTAGCTGCTCAAGTGCAGGCGTAGCGTAGAATTTCCAATGTTAATCGATGAGTCAAAGAGGAAGCGAAAGAAAAATAAATTGTAAAGCAAATTTGTAAGACACATGAACTCTAATTCATGGAACAATATGAAAAAATGAAATAGTGGGGAGGAGCCCAAGAAACAATGTAAGAATAATAACAAAATTTATACTGGTATTTTTGATATAAATACCAGCTGTTTTGAGAAATAAAGAGATCAAGATTTGAGTCTTAAAATAAAATGATGTCTTGAGTTTTATTTAACCTTTTACTTCCTTTTTATCAGTACGGCAAATTTGGCCATCAAATTATAGCAGCCTTATCTTTGGCAACATTTATTTTTCCTGTTCAGTTAAATAAACTGAAACTGTACTACCAAGCTTATTACACATGGCTTACTTAAACGTTTGCATGATGCACAGGGCAACTCATTAAAATCGGTATGAAGACACCATGTTATGTGCCGTTATCGCTTGTGCCGTTTTCCAGACCTCATCTACAAACAAATATACAAGCAAACAAATATTGCTCGTTTAATAATATAAGATGTATTAATATAAACAAAGTGTGTTTTTGAAAATGTATATTATAAACAGCATTACATTCACATACACAATATAGATCGTCATATATCAAATACATGTATGACACAATGATGCAACATATGTTTTCAATAAGCCATGCAACAATTGAGTAATCGGTTGCATGCCATAGCATGAGTTGGCGTTGTCGTTGGAATGACATGCATGATTTGGTTTTGTCGTTGGGATGGTTTGGCGTGAATTACTTTTTGGTTCGATGAGTTTTTTGAATTGAAACATGCACTTGTGCTAGCCTTTAGTAGATAAACGTTAAAAACTTATTCTCACTCCTACAAGATAGGAGTCTCACACAGTTATTTATTTATTTATTTATTTATTTATTTATTTATTTACTTGATTGCTAAACCTTAACAGGTTTTATAGCAAATTTAAAATTGTAAAATAAGATATTTAATACAATTCAAAAATATAAAGTATGATTTTGAATGAAATAATGTATTATTAACAAACTAAAAAGTTTTAGTAAATTGCTTAAAGTATATAATTTTATTAAAGTATAAAAAATAATAGAAAAAAAGTTAAGTCAAAATCGATAAAATCAGACAGCATAGCAGGGTTGCGTTTTCAAGACAAACAAGGTCAAGTTAGCAACAATTTTTGTATACGGCGGAGTCGTATGACAAACAAGGTCTCATACCCAATAAAACACCACTCCAATAGGTATATATATAATATATATCGTTCTGTCTCCCTGAAGCCGGTGAAATCCTGGCTTGACAGGGTGGTTACTCGACAAACTAGGTCAACTTCACCAAACCAATTTTCATAAAATAAAAAAAAAACCAGTTGCGAACGCAGGCACCAAGACAAACTAGGTCTTATCGGCCACTCATATTAATATATTACAAATCGATCTAACGTAGTGTTTCAAGAGGTAAAAAGACACCAAGACACCACGGTACCGTCAACAAATGTTGTCACAACCATCTTGAAGATATGAGGCATTTGAAGATCCCAGGTTTAGGTCCATTCAGATTATTTAGATATATTATACACCAAAATTTTCCATTTTACGCTTAGGTCCATTTAGATTGTTATATTTATGTGTTTACAAATCACCAGATGCATCAGATATATGTTTGAAAGAACTTTACATAATCAACGACGGTACTGCAGGTAATCTATAATTTTATGTTTGATTGAGTCCATGGATTCACTTAAGGATATAACATCAGATACAAAATTAAAATCACCGCAAGCGCTTCTAAGAGGTTCATTTTGCAAATAATTAGTTCTACAAAAGTTCATGTGGAGTAACTCAAAAGATCTTCTAGGACGAAGAGGAATATTAAAATATATTTTACTCAATAAATATGGACTGTTTACATAGCCATGTAAAAGTTTTATAATCCAACAAGCATTTATCATAATTCTCCGATTTTTTAAAGAAGGAAGATTTAAGAGTTGTAACCGATATTCATAAGGTGGTAAGTGAAAATCAGTATTACAATAAAGATAGCTTAAGCAAAACAAAAGAAATTGTTTCTGCACTGATTCAATGTCGTCTATGTAACAACCGTATCTTGGGCACCAAACAACTGATGGTCCAGTTAGCCTCGCATGGCACAGCAGCGCATGCAACGCAGATAAGCAGCTAGCACACAGCTAAATAAATGGTGATTATGCAAAGCATAGTCACATGGTCAAAATAAAACAATAACAAAGAAGAATACAACGATTTTATTTTAATAAATTAACCGCACTTGATCAAACAATTTTACAACTTCACATCTGTTTTGCCAAAACGTCAAATACATAGAAGAATACACAGATATCAAAATGAAATAGATCTTCCATGTTTATCTATGTAGTCAGAGATGCATTTCTGTTTTTATCTGAGCATTGCCATGCGTTGCCATGTTGTGCATAATCAGATACACACAAATCCTATTAAACAGATTTCGATGTGACGCTTGTTAAGGCCATGCACTGCTATGCCATGCGAGGCTAACTGGACCATGAAGCGTATTCTAAGATAGGCCGCACTAGGGAAGTGAATAAGGTTTTCGTTATGAAAGGATCATTAAACTCTTTTGCCCAACGTTTAATAAATCCTAAAGTACTATTTGCTCTATTTATTGTTCTATTTACATGAATATTAAAGCGTAGTTTAGGATCCATTGTAACTCCAAGATCATTGAAGCTATCTAAGGACTCCAATGGATAACCACAAATTTTGAAGGTACATTTAATTGGTGGTTTGCGCGAGAAAGACATATGCTTGCATTTCTTCATGTTGAGGTTCATACGGTTCGTTTTGCACCAGTTATGAAGATGATCTATGTCGGCTTGCAAAAATACAGCGTCATTATCATTTTTAAAAGAAAGGAAGAGTTTGACGTCGTCAGCAAACATTAAGATGCTGGAATGCATTATGACAGATGGCAAATCGTTTATAAATAGTAGAAACAGAAGAGGCCCAAGATGACTTCCTTGAGGTACTCCTGAAGTAACAGGAAACTCGAGTGATTTCTTGAGCTTAAAAAGAACAGATTGTGTTCTATTGCTTAAGTAAGATTCAATCCACTTTACCAACGGTATAGGAAATCCAACAAGATGTAATTTTAAGATCAATAGTTTGTGATTTACAACGTCAAAAGCTTTGCTAAAATCCGTGTAAATAACATCAGTCTGCATGCCTTTTCCAAAGTTTTCTATAGTTTTTGATGTAAATTCGAGAAGGTTAGTAACAGTGGATTTTCCAGAAAGGAATCCATGTTGGAAAGGAGACATTAAAGATTTAATGCTATGCGATAGTCGTGATGTAACAATTGCCTCTAAAAGTTTAGGCAAAGCGCTCAATTTTGCGATGCCACGGTAGTTATCAATTAAAGACCTATTTCCGGATTTATGCAGCGGAATGATAAATGAATGCTTCCAGGCTGCAGGAAAATAGCAGGATTTTAATGATGAAGTAAATAGTAAAGAGATTGGAGTTACTAATTCTTCACAGCAGTATTTTAATATACACGAAGGTATGTTATCAGGACCACTTTTATATGATGTTTTAATATTTTTTAAAAATGATAAGACTGTGTTTGTGTCAATTATTGGGAAATATATATCCCCAGATTGAATATTGAAAGGATAACTTAAATAATCATAGGACGATGATGAATAAGTCGACTTGAAAAAGTCAGCAAAAAGATTGCAAATACTATTATCATTATCAGACTCAACCGAATTATACTTCATAAAAGAAGGATAGGAATCAATCTTGCGTTTTGTGTTAACAAAGTTCCAGAAGGATTTAGCATCAGATTTGATGTTTAATTTTACTTTTGTTAAGTAGGTATTATAGGATTGTTTGCATAACTGTTGATAACTGTATTTAATCGAGGTATAGCATCCAAAATCACATATGTTATGTGTTTTTTGATATTTTTTATAGCATTTAGATTTCAAATTCCTCATTTTTCTTAATTCATTTGTATACCATACCGGACCCGATGTCAAGGAGGCTTTCCTTTGCGGAACAGCTTTAAGAAAACAATCATTGAGCGTTCTATTAAACGCATATACCGCATCATCAAGACTCTGAGAAGATAAACTATTTGTATTAATATTTAGAATAGAATTCCAGTTTATATTAGACAAGTTATTCTTCAAAATCACGTAGTTTGTTTTTTTAAAGTTAAACTCAATAGGTGGTTGAGAATCAGAATACTGCGCAGATGGTTTTGGAAAATTTAAAATAATTTCTAATGTTGGATGATGAGAATCTTCGGGTGTAACCAGAGGATCTGATTTAGACACAGAAGCGATATTGCTGTCATCAAAAAACACCAGATCAAGCAAACGATTATTTTTGTTAAAAATGCAGTTAAGTTGGAATAGCCCTTGGATTGAGAGCTCGTTTAAAAAGTAATTATCGGATGAACTTTCAGACGAAGGTAAAAATATTTCAGGAATTTCAGAACAGCAGTTCCAAGAAACGTTTGACAGGTTAAAATCTCCAGTTATTAAAATATGATCATTTGATTGCAGTTTTGAGCAAACTTTACTAATAGAAGCCAAATGTATGCTATAAACTTCTAAGGTAGAAAGGGGAGGAATATATGAGCATGTAATAAAAAGGCTCAAGGAACCAAACTTAACATGAACACAACAGAATTCAATGTCCAAGGATTCTGGAATTAGTAACTCTTCAGAGAAATGTGTCGCTTTGACTGCAATCAACACACCCCCACCTTTAGAGCAAATACCAGGAATGGAGTTTCTATCTTTGCGGTATATGTTAAATTTGTTGCACAGAATTTCAGTATTTAGAGTGTTAGGTTTCAGCCAAGTCTCACTAAAAGCTATTATATTAAAGTGAAGGTTGTGACTCAAAATTAATAAATTATTTAGTTTTGTGTTAATGCCACGAACGTTTTGGTAAAGGATAAGGAACTGAAAGCAACAATCTAGTTTTTTTGATTCTTGTTAAAAACCGAAAAAGTAGCCAAGGAAGTTGTAGGCCGAGGTCTAGAAATAAATTCATGCACCATCGTATTGTCAGGCCAAAACTTTTGATCCAATACCTTGTGAAAAAGATCACCAGGCAAAGATATTTTAAAAGAGGACGTAATTCGCTCGTATGAAAAATTGAATTTGTAAACAGAGATATTTTTATTTACAACATTCAGCTTAGAGTTTATATAGAATAACACGTCTTCACCGGATGTATCAGCTGCAAAACGAGAAACAAATATAGATTTTGCAGGCTCAATAATCACAAGTTCTTTATGAACAGGGGCTTTGATACTGCTGTTCGATACTTGTTTCGGTATCGCTCCTGTAGAAACCGGAGTAATCTGAGAAGGTGCAGGGACCACATTTGAGGAAATACAAGTTTCAGCGTAAGTTTTTTTTGTGGCAGAAACGCGAGGAGAATCAGCATTTTCCTCTATGATTGGTATTGCTTCAACAGAAAGAGAAATCTGATCAGCTGACGCAGCGACCTTAGTTGGTGCGATATTATCAGTCATTTGATCAGTATTGACAGCACCAATTGATTGATCTTCAATCTGTATGTTCACATTAGGGAAAACAGTTAAAGTAGAAGGTAGAACAGTATTATTATTGGGTGACGGCATGGCTATATCAGTAGTTTTAGCTGAACTACGAAGATTTTTGTTTGAACGTTTACGTTTTGGAGAATTGTAAGCTTCCTCCATAATTTTAAACTTTTTAAACAAATCTTCGTATTCACTCAGTCTATCTTGTGCTACCTTTAGATCCTTAGCCACCTCCAAAAAACCTTTCCGAGATTGTCTAATAAGTTTAAAGATCTCAACGTTTGTAAACCTGCAATCTTCACATGACCAACGAAGTCCCTTACTTTCGTTGAGTGCATCGAAGATCCTCGCTGTCAACGCTGCACACTTGATGTGAAAAAATGAATCACACAACCAGCAAGTAACCAGCTGGTCTGATTCACCCTTTACAGCGCAGTTTCGGAAATTGCAGATCATTTTCAGTTTAATAGTAAGTTTTGCAATATAGATGAAAGTAAAAGGAGAAAAATGAACTTAAATGCTTTTAGTGAAAAACAGTTTATTTTGTTTAAAGACACTGTACTGTAGAAACTTTGCAGCCCTGATTTTATAGAACCAACGAATTGAAAAGTTTTATAAGCACTAGAGTTTTTGCAGTAGCGTGAAAACAGCTGTAAAAGTAAATACAATAATTTGCTCTATAGAAACCTGTTTGCGCTAAAAACAAAACAGGAAGAAGGAAAGAAGCAAATTATAAACAAATATACATATATATATATATTTATTTATATTGAAAATTAAATTAAATATCAAGTATTTTAAAAGGATGTAATCCACGTTATCACGCTTCCAGATGTATGAGCACGCCGATCAAAGCTGTTAATTTCTATTTATTTATATTAATTTTGAACTTTTGGTTAAAGATATCTTTAAAAGTAAGAGCTCGCAAAAACACGTCTAAACGGTAAGAAGATAACGAATGAATGAATTATAATCACACATTTTCGATACAAGATTAAATTTTTTAAAATACTTAAAGTATAATAAATATTAATTATTATTTGATTTTAAAAGTTTTAATTATTTGATTTGATCAATTATTTGGATAAAGGTGGTGGTGTAGTAATTAAATTAAGTGTTAGGAAAATCCTGTGGTACCAATGTTGTATACTTAAATGTTAAAATATCCGACAATAGGACCCAAGTGTTTCTCTCTTATGTGTACAATCCGAACCGCAACTGTAGCCTCCACTATTTGATGATTTATCTTGATGTGCCATTGATTTTTATCATTATATCCGTTGTGGTGATTTCAACATAAATCTTCTGGATAATGATAATCTTAGGAACGATTTTTTGGATTGCCTAGCCGAGGTTGGACTAAGTTTAGTCAACACTACATTGCCAACAAGGTTTTCCAACAATGACTACCCCAGTTTACTTAATGTCTTCGTAACATCTGATGTATCGTCTGTAACTACTCCTTTTCAACCAGATATCATTTGTTTCAGACCATGATCTAATTTTCTGCACATTTAACATTGATCTTGTACCTATTGCTTCGTAAACTTGCTTCACTTATCGCAACTTCAAATCTAATTGAGGCCAACTGGGAAAAATTTTGACAAGCAAGGAATGAAGCTACATTGGCCGTTAGACTATCCAAAAAAACAATATTATATATCTAAACTAAGCCAAATCTATCCTCCAAACAGTTATGGAAAAATTTAAAAAGTATTGGTATTTGCAATAAAGGCTCTGAAGTCTGCCGATTGATCCAAATCTACTGAATGATTATTTCACTGCGAGCTCGTTGATAGATGATAATGCTGAATACATTAATAGCATAGTGCCTGCTGAGTAACCGTATGATTTCAATTTTAAAGCTATAAATGGACTAGATGTTGCCCGCTGCATAAAAAAAATTAGTTCGAATTCCATTGGTGAAGACGGTGAGTCGATCAAGTTCATTAAGCTTATTTTGCCCCATGTGGTCAGTCCACTTGCTCATATCATCAACCAATCACTACCTCGTGCTTTCCTGCCAGCTGGAAAGTGGCTACAATTTTTCCGATTGCGAAAATTCACTTCAGACCAATCAGCTTGTTGTCATCGATTTCGAAAGCATGTGAGGCTCTTATGGCAGAGCAAAAAAAAGAGCTATTGTTGTGTCGAACACACTTGCAACATTGAAGCCTACTGTGTATGATCGTGTCGTAATACTTCATACTGCTTGTTTGAGTTATTATTTGATAACCAGCGCAGGCTCTTTTAAACTATCGGTATGCAATGGTAAGTAGGATCATTAACAAGCAACAAAATAAAGGCATGCAGCGCAACCACTGTATAAAACAACCGGTGCTTCTTTTTTCTCCGAATACAAAGTATTTGCGGTAACATAGCAGTTACTTTGCGTGACTTTCGAGAGCGTGTAGCTCATAAACTATTGGTTCAATTGAGCTGATTTCTTTTTTAGAATAAAATCGAAAGTTAATTTCAGTGAGTAATAAAATTTGTTTATTAAATTTTTAAAAATATTTATTGAATTTGGTTTTTAAAAAAAAAATTTATGTCGGACGTCCTTTTTGTATAAAAAACATTTTATCACTGATTTGGACCCCCCCCCCCCCCCCCCTTAGAAATTAAACATTTTTTGTATATTAATCAAAAGCACAGATATTCCAAATTATTTAATTACCATAACATGAAGATAAATTGAAAATTGTCAATCTACATGCTTAGTTTGTTTAGCAGACATAAAGTTTAAAATAATACAATATAAATGGTTTTCTTAATTGTTTGCCTATGTATTGTTGCTTACGTACTAGCGTTTGCTGAACGTATACATATAAATTGAACAAAAATATTCTAAGCCAGTCAGTAAAATTCAAATGATGATAAGCAATGCTTCATTATTCGTTAAATTACACTATAGGTAAATTTTCAACTTTTGAAAATACGAAAAAAAACACTGAGACACGTAAACTTAATTTTTGGTCGTCGAATTTAGTAGCATATTCAGTTTTTCCAAATCAAATCAAATTCTCGAGATATTCAGATTTTTGTTATTTGACCATCATTTGACCTTCATTTAAAAAAATTTTTATATTATTTTAACAATTACTTTTTATTGTATTTTCGAAAATATAACGTGAAAAACAAGTTAGCCTTGTGTAATCTATGATTTTTCAAAGGTTAAGTCATTTTACATTTCTCTCCATTTTGGCCAAATTTGAATGTTAAACGTACAATCTTTAAAAAATCTTAAATTTTTTTTACTCAAATTAGTATTGTTATAAGTAGATTAAATTCTGAAAGTTTAAGCAAAATCGGAAGTGGTGAAAATTTTTGTTCTCCAAAAATAAGGAAAATATAACTAAAAATGGGTCTAAAAGTGACTAAATTTCAATCGCAAATATATCAAGATTTTGATCTGATTGGGAAAAACTGACTATGCCACTAAATTCTACGACCAAAAAATAAGATTACGTTCTCGGCATCTTCGTTTGTCTTTTTGACGTCCGTACAGTACAGTGTTATTAAATGAACGTAAAAGTGAATTTAATTTGTACATTTTTCAGTTTCACGTTTTTTTAAGCTGTGTGTGACTATCATCACAAAGTGGTTTTAAAAAAACTGTTCTCCTCAAATTCTAGCGGTGACACCTTGTCTCAAGCACACCAATTAATGTATGCAGTTACGAGTCCAGAATTTTTCATTGCAATTTATATAATACATAAAATATATGTATTTATCAGTGCTGCCGTTTTAAAATTTTTGAACGAAGTGAAATTTTAAAAAAAGTGAAGTGGAGCGAAGTGAAATGGTATTTTTCTTCAAAAATTAATGAAGCGAAGCGACGAATATTTAGATGACAAACACTATTTTTTACTTGGCGAACTTTTGATCGAAGCTTTTGTATGGTTTTCAGTCTCGTCAATCCTTGTTTGCTAAGCTAAACCTTTTTCACATTTCATATGATTGATCGATTTTTTATGACTGTCAATATTCGTTATGTTATTTGCCAGAAACTTTTGGCATACCTTTCCCTTCCATGGCAATCATTTCAATTTCGGTGGAATCCACAACCTGCTCGCATTATTCAAGAGCAACTTTCTTGGCTGGTGGAGGTCCATCCGCTCTTTGAAAGAACCTTTTCATGCTGTTTTTTTCAATGTTCCTGGAAAAAAAAGAGGGCTGTTAATACATTTTAATTGACCCTTACTTTGCCATGAATTCTACCTCTGCAACGCGCCTTTTAGAAATAAAGCTCTTTTTTGGAAATGGAAAAAATGTTTGAAACTTTGAAAGTCTGTCATTTCTAATTTTCGTTTTAGAGATGTGCGAATAATTAGCACAACTATGAAAACAAATGCTGTCAAGCTTGACAAAGCTATTTCTGCTATTTCTAATTTTTGTTTTGAACTTTGTATTAAATGGAAGTGTTCATGCAGAAGAGGAAGTGTCGAAGTGCGAGACTCGAAAAAGAAGTAAAACACTTCATTTGAAGTGAAAACGACAACACTGGTATTTATATATGTACGTATAAATAAATACGTCACCTTTGACTATACTGTTGTAAAAAATCGATAAAGATCTAATAGAATGATGTAATGGCACAGCGCTATTAAATATTCATAAGGATATTTCTATGAACGAGGAAACTGTCATCGATAAATTGATGTTCATTTTAATTTTATTTCAATTGATTATTGTTGTAAAACTATGCGGCAAACAAACTAATCGACCGAATTTAATATTTTTTTTTAATTATTCATAATGTAATTCTACACATCATTTATCAAAATTAACGTCTTTGGATAATTTGTCTAGTTTTATGGTCTAGCGATATTTATTTTTTATTTTATTTATTTAATACAAAAATTAGCATAAGTACATTAAGATCCTAGATCTTTTCAAGTACAATTGATAAATATAATACTCAACTGGCAAATTTAAACATAATATAATATAATAATGATCAAGAATATTCGTTAAATTTATGATAAAGAGATACAAATTATTTCAAAAAACAAACAAAAATAAATAATCAACAATATAAAAAACATATTAAAATTAAACATTTTTATAAAATATAATAACTGCGTCATAACTTAACAATTTAATAACTTAAGATTAGAAGTTTGAAAGAGTTTAAAAAGTAGAGAAAAAGAAAAAAGAAGTTGATAGAGAAAGATTAGGATATATTATTAGAATTAGAAAATTATTAGAAGTGAGGACTGAGTAATAATGTGGTAGAGCTTAGATGTTTGAGAAAAATGCCATGACGGAGAATTTAAATCTATTCGTGCTGACAGTAGATTTAATAGAATGCGGTAATGAGTTCCATAGTTTGATGGCGTTAATGAAAAACAATCGTTTGGTGTGTAGGCAAGTGAATTTGGGGATAGTTAAATTACAAGTCCTAGAGGACATGCTAAATTGAAGTTTTTTATATAAATAGTGAGGAGTCTTATTATTTATCAACTTATGTAGGAATATGCAATTTCTTACTTTTAGGTAATTAATTATGGTGCATCCTAAAATTTCTTTACTTAAAACGGAAATGTGTTCAAAGCGTCTCATGCTGTAAACATATGTTGTTGCGTCATTAAAAGCAACCCGTATTTTATGAGCAGAATGTGAATCAAGATCACTGTATACAAGCTCAGAATAGTTTATGAGCGGAAGTATTAGCTGAACAACAAGTCTCTTCTTAATTTCAGTAGGAGTACACTTTGCAGATATTCGAAGGTACCGCAGTGTTCAATAAATTGTTCTAAGAACACTGTTTACATGGTCAGAACACGATAGTTTTGAGTTTAGATAAAAGCCTAAGTTTTTAACTTTATCAACAATTTTAAGTTGATTACCATTTAAATAAATAGGAGGAATATCAAGAAACTCGATTTTGTCTTTGAAAATTGGTAGCATATACGACTTATTAGCATTGAGGACAAGATGATTATTGGATGACCACTTAGATACCGCGTCTAAATCTTCATTTAACCTGCAACATTAATCATCAACAAGTCCCACACGGTTAGAAAAGTATAGCTGAATGTCATCAGCATAGGCGTGCATTTTTATATCCTTACAAACGCTAAAAATGTCATTTATAAATATACTAAAGAGTAAGGGCCCAAGAATTGAGCCTTGAGGAACACCTGAAGGAATGTCCTTATAATCAGAAAATAAATTATCTATTTTAACTCTTTGTTGTCTCCTACCAAGATAACTAGATATTAGGGTGAGGGCGCTATTATTAAAGCCAAAAAAAGCCCCGAGCTTGCGAACAAGCAAGGAATGATTGACAGAGTCAAAGGCTTTTGAAAAGTCTAAAAGGCATAGAAGAGTAACATATCCTTCATCATAGGGCACGCGAATGTCATCAATAACTTTGAGCATAGCAGTTGAGCAACTATGTTCCGATCTAAATCCAGACTGGTTAGGTGATAAGAGTGTATGTTTAATTAAATACTCATTAATTTGTTTTGCCATTAAAGACTCACATATTTTTGAAAACGAAGACAAAATACTTATGGGGCGATAATCCTGTATATTGGATGCGTTTGCAACTTTAGCAATTGGAATAATAGTTGCACGTTTCCAAGAGTTAGGAAAACATGAACTGGTTAGACAATGATTAACTACATGGGTAAAAGGACTTAAGATGTAAGGTAAGATAATCTTTATGAATCTAAGTGAAATACCATCATCGCCGACAGCATTTGATTTTATTCTCTTAATTGTCATTATAACATCACTTTCATCAACATTAGAAAACGAAAATTTATCAACATCACGAAACTGACGACCATTTAAACGACAATCGTTAACATTTGCAGTAGAATTGGAAAGAAAATAATTGTTTAGACTATTAGGGTCAATTGCACACTTTTGCTTATCTTTATTTATAACACCAAGATTACGAATATTATTCCAAAGTGTTTTGGTAGGAAGTGAACAGTCCATTTTACGATGAAAAAATATTTTCTTTGCGTGTCTAATTATGGAAACAGCCTCATTTCGAGCCACCTTGTAAAGCGCCCAATTAAGGTTCGAATTATTTCTTTTCCATTTATTATAAAGTTTATTTCTTTTGTTTATAGCTTGTCTTACGCTAGAGGTATACCAAGGACAGGATTTATTGACAATGACTTTAATACGGAGGGGAACAAAATTTTCAAAAGCATTAGAAATCTGAGAGACAAGAACATTTAATTTATCGTCAACAGACGGACAAGACCAACATTCATACCAACAAATTTGAGACATAAAAGTATACAGTGATGAATAATCAACAGAATTATAATCGCGATACGTTATTGTCAAAGGAACATAACTGCGACAAGTACTTAAATTTATGGTACAAAAAAGAAGATCATGGTCAGATATAAATGAAATTTGGTCAAAAAGTAAAAGTAATGAAACATCAGACAATAAATTGTCATTCCTGCTGAGCTTACTTCATCTCTGAAACAACCCGAATAGCTGTCTGTTGCTAGCAAGTTCACATTAAAATCACCACATATAGTGTAAAGGTCATAGTCAGTCAAACGTCTTCGTATGTCGGAGAAAAAGGGTTCCAAACTGTTACACCGATTAGGATTGTAGACACAAGAAATAAAAAGTTTGTGATAATCAACAGAAACTTCAATATTTAAAAATTGAACGTCGGACCCAGAAGAAAAATGTATAAGCTTAGATACTAGATGAAATTTGCAGTACATAGCAACCCCACCCCCTCTTTTGTCAACCCTGTCATTTCTAAACAGATTATAGCCATAGATGCTAAAAAAGCTATCTGGGATATCAGGATTAAACCAAGTTTCTGAAATACATATAATATCAACATTAGAATTTTCAAATACGTGTCTAACATGATCAAGCTTTAATGAGTTTAAACTTCTAGCGTTAAAATGAACAATAGATAAGCCGTTTTTTTGCTTACATAAGATGTTAATTAATAATTTGTGGTTATCACCAACGCCATCAAAAGGACTAGAATTTATAATAGATATCAATGATACTGTCAGACGAATAAAATAAAAACAATAATGTAATCAACAAGTAAAAAGCATGAAAATAGTAAGCAAACATCTTAAGCAAGAAAGGCGTGAAAAAGAAGGAAGTTAAAAATATAGCCAGTGAGAAAAAACACAATAATAATAAAAGTAGAAAAAATAATAAAATTGGTAATGAATAGAATACAATACAGTTTTAGTCAATCTGGTTCGAAGCAGACATGTGAGTTCTATTAGACACAAGCGCATCAACATCACCCACTGTGAACAGCAATAGCATCATCATTCTTGTTAACTCTAATATGGACTGTTCCACGTATCGAGAAAACATTGAAAACGTGTTTAAGTCGCTTGAATTTAATTCCTTCATTAAGAATTTTTCTGGCCTCAGGTGACAAGCTTTCAAAAATATATACATTGCTGTCGACATCAAATCCAGCTCCCATTAAGTTGACTGCAGCCTTAGATCGCTTTCTATACTCCGCAAATCCCTTGAGTACACGCACACGATCATATGGAGAATAAAATTTAATAATTACCACACTATTCCTTTGTTGAACGCTTTTTTTGGTGCGAAAAATATCTCTAACTTGCGGCGCCAGTAGGTCAATTGACCGACAAATTTGGTTAAAGATACTCTTTAAGTTTTCGCCCTCAGCGTATGGAATCCCAAAGATTACCGAGTCAGAAGAAAAATCTTTAGGTGTCGGTTGTAGAGATTCAGCTTTTAGCTTCTCAATTTCAGCTTTAAGTTTGCTAACTTCCGCTAACTCAACATCAATTAAAGCAATTTTATTGTTGAGCACCTGGATGTACGAGTTTATTTCTTTAACTTCTGCCTCAATTTTTAGATTTAATTTACTCTCAATAGCGGCAATTTCACTCAAGAGACGATTAACTTGCTGCTCAGTGTGTTCCTGGAGTCGAGCTTCCATCAGCTTCATTTGAGTCAAAATAGATTTCCCCTCACTATCTTCAAGCTTCGGCGGCTTGATTGCTGGAGAGCGAACAGCGTTGTTTAAAGAGCACGGCGATGTTTCTTTTCGCTTACGAACAGGTCTTGGAGACATTTAGTGAAATGAAGTTAGCAACAACAATTAACACAAGAAAACAGAAGCACAAACAATCAGTGGGCATCAGAAGTAAGCATAGAACAAAACTGCAGTAAAAACCAGTTTTGAGTTAGAAGATTTTTCCGTGTGTAGGTGGCAAAAGACAAGATCACAGGAGCACAGACGATGAGTGAGCATCAAAATCATAGGACAAAACTGCAGTAAGAGCCAGTTTTGAGTTATAAGACTTTTCCGTGTGTAGGTGGCAAAAGACAATAAACAAAAGACTCGCTTTGTTTATTAAAATTGCAACATTTAGTTATTATATTTACTGCGATAACAATGATGGCATATTTTATTACTTAGTTAAATATGCTCACAAATATTTTAATGAACATTTAAGACAAAAACTGATATTTTTGGACGATTAAGAACGAAGATACCGCACAACAATTAGGAGCAATATCACGACACGTCCGAACTCTTTGACATATACTTCTCAATATATAAATTGGCTTCGCGTTCCAAAAAAATTAATGAACTAGCTATGTAAGTATCTACAACTATGTATATTAAGGCGCCTAATAGTCCATAGAAAAGAAAAAAGTTGATCGAGTCTTTCCTTCAAAATAAACCTGGGCTTATGTTATGATGATTCCCATAATATTTCGACTCTACAGATAGCCATGGTTTGAAATAACCTCTAAAAATCGATTTTTGTGAAAAAATATTGGCTGGCGTAATAGTAAAAAAACAAACTATCAGAAATTATAGGCCGGGAAAATCTCTTTCAATCGGCATAAAATTTTTTTTGATATTTTATATTTTATTTCCATACAAAAACTTTAAACATTTAAATAACTACATAACTTTTTTTTAATTTCTTACAATATATTTTCAGTAGGTAGTTATTTTATAATTAATATTTTAGTTTTAATTTTTTTCAGTGTGAGCAATTCTGGCCAGCAATTCTGATCAGTGAGTCTGTATCATTAGAAATAATTTAGTTTTTTGAGCTTTAGTGAAAATAACTTTAAAAAAAAAAATCATAAAAGTGCACGAAAAACATCATTATTTTTAATTCGAATGTAAAAATGTAAAATTTTTGGATGCAGATTGGGAGAACTTTTTTAAAAATATTATTTCAGATCATTTCACTTTTTCTAACTAACACACCAGCCAATAGTTTTACAAAAACCTCGATTTTAAGAGGTTATTTTAAACCATTGCAGCTCAAGGATGGTTATAGCTATAGTCGACATATCGCGACGTGAGAACCAGAGGATTCTATCTGGCTATTTTTCACTTTTGCGTTTTTTGATTGGAGTTTACTCTTTGTAATGGTTTTTATCTATTACAGAAACCCTTTTTTATTTTTACTAATAGTTTTTGAAATATTAGCAGAGCTATTAAGTTCTATCCTCAAAAAAGTGGATTCGCTTAGTTCCAGAAGGTTCTATCTGCTACCAATTTCAATGCTTTTACAAAAATAGAATAAAATGAGTTAGTTTTTCTAAAAATTTTGAAATGTTAAAAAAAAAATTGAATTGATGAATTCTAAATGAAATTAGAAATATTGAAAAAGTGGCAGAACGGAGAACTATGTGGTTCTGTCTGCAGAGTATCTATGCAGTAATCTTAACTTAACAATGATGTATGATCTTTATGTTAAGAAATGTGAAGAGCAATTTATTGTTTCTTTAAAGCAATCAATGTATAGATGGATTTTTAATACCGAATATAGCATTGACTTTTTGGCTCCTAAATCTGATAGATGCGATGTGTGTAAAGAATATAATATGGATGTGAAGGAAAGCATAATATCAGAAATATTGAAAGAAAATTATTAAATCCATGTGGTTAAAAAAAAATCATTAATGAGAACAGAAAGGAAATCAGACAGAGAAAGCAAGACTTTGACTATACGCTTTAGGGTCGTTTTCTCAATGTCCGGTTAAGCACTAATCGGAACTTTAACTGGCGGTTAGCAAAAAAGCATTTTCTCAATGTTCGGTTAGGTCTTAAGTGCCGGTTAAGTTAACGGCAAGTTGAGGTTCCGGTTAGTTGCTAATCGGAAGAACAGCTGTGTAGCGTAAAAAATAATTATATATTTTATAATTAAAAATGGATAGAATTTCGAGGATTTCGTTTTTTTCTTACTTGAATTCGATTCAAAATATAAAAAGGACATATGCGCATAGGCGTGATTACGTGGAAGAGTAATGCACTTTCTTCATATGCACTGAAGTTCGGCACTCTGCTGCGTTTTTAAATTATTTATTAATCAATCCTTGTTAGATATTTACAACATTCACATCAAAAAAAAAAAAACAAACAAGCGTAAACAGCTGATATGCAGTTTAGAGTATTCACAATTGAAAAAAATTCACAATTAATGACTTAACCGACAGTTACTTAACCGACACTTGGTGAAAACGAAATTGTTTTTTAGTTATCGTACGGTTAGCTAACTCCCGGTTAAAAGCTTTGCTAACCGGCCCTTAATCTCCAAAATGTTATACCGTTACCAAGAGGAAATGTAAGCTGTTTTTACTATAAACGTAAATTAAACATTTACAACCTAACTGCCCACACATCAGATGGAGATTTTAAAAATGTTTACTGTGCTATTTGGCATGAGGGATTGTGTGGTCGAACAGGAAACTATATAGCCCGTGCTTTAATAAAGATTCTCTCTAAAATATGTATAGACTACTCAAATGTAAAAGATTTAATTTTATTGAGTGACAGATAAGTGCCGCAAAATAGAAATTCGTTAATTTCCTTTGTTATTGCAACATATCTTCAAAAAAAACTCATTTGTTCGGACTATAACTTTAAAATATTCTACACCATGAATGGCCATTCATGTATTCAGGAAGTAGACAACATCCATTTAAACATTGAAAAAAGGACTAGAATTGACTGAAGTTTGGTCACCTGTGTCTTTGTTACGAGTTTTAATATTAGCCAACAACAAACATCCTTACCATATCATAGAGATGAGCTCCAAGTGACTTTTTGATTTCCAATCGCCAGCAAAAACTTTAAATTACAGTTGTATTCCATTTACCAAAGTTTCTCAGCTTACTTTTAAGAAATTTGACTTATTCAAAGTAGGTTACAAGCTCAGCCACGGTTCCAAGGAATGGAAAAATGTTTCGATACTAAAAAAACAATTCACTCACCACACTTCCGAATCCAACACTTCCGGATCCTAATAAAGCAAAAACTAAGCCAACATTAACTAAGGAAAAATAAAATGACTTGAAAATAATGTTGGGTCGAAAAAAATTGATTGCCCAGTGTATAGCTAAGAGCTCTTTCTCAATAATTGGCTTGTTCAGGTCATGTTTTGCAAGAGATTTGCTTGCATATGAAATTGGTAAGTCTGAGCCTACTTCGCCTTGCGATAAAACTGCACCGAGAGCATAATTAGAAGCGTCTGTGGTGAGTCTGAATGGTTTATTGAAATCGGGATATTGGAGTATCGGGGGATTTAAAAGTTTTGTTTTTAGTTCATAGAATGAATTTTGGCAATTTTCGTCCCAGTGAAATTTAGTATTTTTTTTTAAAAGTGAATTTAAATTTTTAGCATATCGGCAATTTAGATATAAAACTTCGGCAGTAGTTGCAGAAAGCAACAAACCTTCTTACTTCGTCCGCGTTTTTCGGTATCGGATATTCTTTGATTATTTTGTTATTAGATGGGTTGGTTTTAATTCCATTGGCCGTAATAAGATGTCCAAGGTAAATGACTTCTGGCTTTAAAAAGAACATTTATTTTAATTTAATTTTATATTATATTTTCTTAATCTTTCAAAAACTTTTAGTAAATTTTCGTTATGATGTCCTAAACTACAACCGAAAACAATTATATCTTCTACATAAATAAAAGCTTCTGTATCTAAACCACTTAATGCGATGGTCAGCATTCTTTGGAAGCTGTTGGATGATATCTTCAATCCAAATGGTAAACGTTTAAATTGCAAATGTCCATTTCCAGTCAAAAAATAAGTTAACGGTTGTGAGTCTTCGTCTAAGTTAATCTGGTGAAAAGAGCTGGTCATGTCCAAAGTCGAAAAGTATTTAGCTCTTCCAAGTCTGTCAAGAACGTCTTCTATTTTTGTTAACGGAAATTTATCGTTTACAATTTTTTCTTTAAATTTACGGTAATATACTACAAGTCGCCATTTTTTTCGTCATTCGTTGACTTTTTAGGAACTACAAGTAATAGTGAGTTGTAGGGGCTCACTGAATGTTCTTTTATATTGTCAGATAAAAGTTGGCCGACTTGCTCATTTATCTCTGTTGACTGTGTTTGTGGAAGTCTGTAATTTTTAATGTATACCCGGTGTCGAATCTGTTGTTTGTACAGTCTGTGTGTAAAAATTATTTGTACTTAAGTGTTCTCCAGGGAGATGAAGAATGTCTTCGTATTGTTTAATAATATTTATTATTGATGATTTTGCATCTGGGTCGTTGCAACCAATGTCTAACGTATGTAATAATTTTTCAAGTCTATTTTTGTCATATTTAGTATTGATTTTACAAGAAAATATATTATAATTCTTTAATGGTTTGATTTCAAAATCAAGATTACTTAATGTTACATTTTTATCATTTGTATTTAAAATTTTTATATGAACATTGCCATTTACTGGTATTAAGCTATTGCCCAAAAATACTCCATTTTCTATTTCTTTATTTAAAACAATGCTGTCTTCTTCGACTTTAATATTAATTGGTATTATTGATTCTGTTCTGGCAGGAATAATAATATTTCTTTTATTGAATTCTTTTAAAATGATAGGTAAAATATATTCTTTTTCATTTATAATCAGAGTAAGTGTATATGTTTCAAAATCTATTTTTGACATATATTTCTCTAAAATGTCTCGCCTTATGATTTCATCGGTTGCGATTGGGAAATCATTTTAAACTATATGGAAATTATGTTTAATTATTTCTGTTTCTATAATTAAATTTAAATTTGTTGTGCCTATGCATTCAATTGCTTCTTTCGATATGCCCGTTAATTGTGAAATATTTCTAGTATTAATTTTATTTATATTTTTTTTACAAATGGAGATATCAGCTCCAGTGTTTATAAGAAATGTTAAATGTTTATTGTTATTTTTACATATCTAAGTTATATAATTTGTTAAACTTTGAGTAATTTTTAAAATTAATTTTGACCTCTGCGGGTAACAGTATCTGGTACCCGGCCATGGGCGTTCCCCTGTACGTTGTTTCTGTTTTGATTTCTATTGAAATTGTTTGGATGGTTATTGTTTCGGTTTGAGAGGTTATTGTTTCTATTGGTATTGGTGTTACGATTTGTGTTATTGTTTGAAAAATTATTGCTTCTATTGGTATTTTGAAAATTACTATTGCTAGTGAATATCCAAAATTATTATTATTTCTGTAATTATTGTTTGAGATGTTATTATTTCGACAGTTTTGTAAATTATTTCTGTAATTGTTTTGTGAACTATAGTTACATCTGAAGTTATTTCTTTTATACTGATCTCTAGAATTTCTAAAATTGTCTCTGCTTCGAATTTGAAAAATTGTATTTTTGTCCGAGACTTAACTTTCTTCTGCTGTTAAACATCTTTCAACGGCTTCATTAAATGTTTTTGGTGTATTTGCCAATAAATGGTCCAAAATTCGGAATTAACACCTTTAGTAAAAACATTTAAGGCCATGCTTTCGTTAAATTTATATATTGCAGTTTTTGCTTCTTGAGTCGGATTAGTCAAAGTTTTTATTTCAAATTAACTTAATTGTTAAGTGATTTCTAAGATTTTTTCTATAAATTCAGATATAGTTTTATTATTTTGGTTGAGTGTACCAAGTTCACTTACTAAATGTTGCAGAGTTTTTGGATTAGGATATGCTTTTTCTAATGAATTTTCCAACTATTCAAATGTCGTTGGCCTATTTTTGAACGTCCTAAAATACTTCGTACTTGTGCCGTTAATTTAAAGTTGTAAACATATTTTATGAAAATTTCTTTATCTTCATCTTTCAACATATCATGTAATAATTCTGTTTGGACTATAAAATCTTCCAAATGTGTAAAATTTCCTTTAAAACATATATAATATATTTAATTAATATCAGTTTTTCCATTTCGCGGTTGTTTTATGTGCAGTGTTTACGTGAAAAAAGTGAAAATATCACAAAAATAAACTGTATTTATATCAAAACTGGCCATATTGGATAAATTATTTTCTTTCGATATTTCTTTAATATGTATTTCTTTTAATGGTAATGTTTCAATTGTTTTTGATAATTCTTCATGAAGATTATTAAATTTTAGTTTTAAAATTTCATAATTTTAATTTTTTGCAATTGAAATATTATCAACTTCGATTTTTAGATTTTCAATGTATTTCAATTTGAGTTCTATGTATTGTTTTGAAAATTCTCTGTGTTTACTCTTTTTTAAGTTGCTTTGAAGTTTTTCAATCAACAATATATTTGTTTTTAGCGTATCCATTCATGTATGAATACCCGTAATATTAATTTTTCATTATTTAAAAATTTTATTATTTCTTAGCACCCTGTGCCAGTAGCAAATTTGACATTTATGTTTCGTTGAAACTTCAACGTGCAGGTGGCGCAACAAGTGCTCGTCGCTGAATGCGAATAAGAATAAAAAATTTCAGATAACTAAAAACTAGTTATTGCAAAAATGTCGGCTTCGGTTCTTTACGTTCGCGAATCGTTTCATTAAAAATGGGTTAAATTCAAAGTGGTTAGTATTTTAAATAATATTATTAGTTAATTTAATATATAATATATTTAACTAATATTAGTTTTTGCATTTCGCGGTTGTTTTACGTGCAGTGTTTACGTGAAAAAAAGTGAAAATATTACAAAAATAAATGTTGCAATTTGTGTTGTTCAAAATCAAATATTCAAGCTAAATAAGTTTTGTGCGCGAGTGAGTAAAGCAGATATATATGAAAAATAAAAAGGATGCACTAGAAAGAGAAAATGAAAAGTTATTTATTCATTATTTGCATAGTTTTGAATATATAAAAATAAAGTAAAATATTTGATAATTTGTGTAATTTGTAAATAGAGTTTAATACAAATGTTAAGAATTAAAGAAAAGTTGGAAAAAATAAATAAAAGTTTAGCTTGTGGTTCCCCCACTGGAATAGCAACCTTGACGCTGGTGTGGGGGCTTAGGTCGCTAGGATGCAGTGGGCTGGAATGACGGAAGCACAAGCTTCTGACAGGGGTCCTAGGTCATACAGGTCGCTGCATCCTGGCGATGCACTAGTAGCTATTCACTCCTACCCCATATCCCCATACCTTTCCTATTCATCCCATATCTCACCTCTCCTATCCCACACCTAGTCCCTCCGATGGGACTAGGTTATGCGACCCGTGCCGAGGATTTGCTAGGCTGGAGGCCCATTAAAAATAGTCTAGTCTCAAACGGAGCGTACCGGATACCAGGCGCCCTCCGGTACTATCCAGCCTAACCCGCGCACAGGGACCTCTGTGGGGGTGGACCTTCCTTTGTCCTACACTCGTGGGAAATATATGGAAGAATGTAACAAACAAAACAAACAAAAAACACCAGCGGCCGCCGGAGGTGCAATCCTCACTGCGTGCCGCCAGCAGTCACACCTCCCCTATGGTTGGAGCAGACCATAGCGGTTGCAAAGCTACTGCCAAAAATGTCACCGGGGCAGGACCAGGCCCGGGCATAAAGACAACTACTGCCAAAACATCTACACTACTGCGCAGGGGTGCCATACTCGATGCAGACTCGGACCACGATAGCGCAAACTCAGTTGAGGACAGGCTTCTCCTCTCTCCGGATAAGTCAGCGGGTTCCAGCTCCTCTCGCAAGGAAGGGCCCAAGACAAAGTCAAAGAAGGGGTTGAAGGCCAAGGCCAACTACAAAGCGGCACTTAAAATCTGCAGCCGGCTGTCAGGCAAGATTGATCTCTCTTCCAAGGAGAAGGAGTCGCTCGCCTGGGCTTAGTTAAAGGTGGAAGAGGCTCGCATACACTTCGCGAGCAGACCAAGCTTTGCACCTACGACTTCGCAGTTCGCGAACAAAGTAGAAGAGCAGGCTGCTCAAAAAAGCCAAAGATCGGTGGAAAGTGCGAAAGTAGGAGCTCCAGCAAGCAAACGACAGAAGCAGAAACCGACCACAAGCACAATCCCGCAGCCTAAACAGGAGGTAAGAACCAAGGCCAGTGACGTAACTAAACGACACCTGATCGTAGCACTGATCGACCGGAGTGATCCCCAAAGCAAAATGATCCTCGAGAGATGGAAATCCGTAGAGATGAAGCTTCTCGAGGTGATGTTCGTGAGGTAGGAAGCCCAACCTGACGCTCCCATGCCTACATTCGATGGAACGGGCTGGCTCAATGGGGTTAAGATCCTGAAGTGCAACGATGATCCAACTCTGCACTGGGTGAAAGCAGTAACCCCGACACTCCAAGGCCTATGGGAGGGTGCCCAACTGGAAGTAGGGGACAGGACTAGTGTCCCGTCCCTGCCAAAAGCGAAGGTACTCTTCCCAAGAGTAGTGCCGCAGGAGTCCGCACTGAAGCTTCTACAGAAACAAAATCCGGACTTGCCAACAGCTGATTGGAGGGTGTTAAAGGTTGCTGATCCACTACCTGGTAGTAGCGGGGGGCAACACTACATCCTCCAAATCAACAAGGAGGCAGAGGATATCCTCTACGCGCTTTACGGGAAGATGGCGTGGGGCGTTGGTAGTGTTTATCTGTGCTTCAAAAAGCGCCACCCCAAGGACAACAACAGCAACACACTAGAGTCTGGAGAGGTGGAAAAAGACCTCGGCCTAGAAGCCGTGACCGACGCTGCCCAAGACTCAGCCTGGAAGATGCGGGTGACGGAGGCACACTCACAAAAGTTGACCCCGTAAAGGAACCTTCAGCCTAATGGAGTTGAAGGTCCTTCAAATAAACCTGCATAGAAGCAAAACCGCCAGCGCAGAACTCCTTCTCGTATTGGAGGAAGGAGGCTACGATGTGGCTTTAGTACAGGAGCCCTGGTTTGCCTCGGGCAACGCGGTATCTGGCCTAAAGTCACAAAACTTCAATACGTTTTTCGCAACAACAGTACCTAATGTCTCATTACAGCACTGACGATCTTACCGTCGTGTCGCTAGAGGGCGACGCGGACGAGCCGATCCTGGTCGCCTCATGCTACATGGCGCATAACGTCAACGCACCACCAGACGAGCTACAAAGAATGGTAGCAATCACCTGCGGGAAAAACCAAGCAGTTGTCATCGGAGCAGATGCCAATGCACACCACCCAGTATAGGGCAGCCCAGACATCAACAATCGAGGTGAGTCCCTACTTAACTTTATTCTACAATATAAACTCAGTGTGGCTAACATCGGCGAGGAACCCACGTATGTAGGCCCCACCTCGTCGAACGTGTTAGGCCTAACAATATCCTCCGACAACAACACTCTGGTCACAAATTGGAGGGTGCTAGCACAGCCCTCCTTCTCTGACCACAATTATATTAGCTTTAGTATAAGCTTTAACTACACTCCAGCTCAAAAGATCTTTAGAAGCCCCAGAAACACTAACTGGAACCGCTACAGAAGCATCATTCAGACCAAATTACCAGCTCCTAAACAAATTAATACGGAAGAGGGCATTGAAAGGTCTGTGAAGATTCTCTCGGCCCATCTTCTCAAGGCCTATCATGCCTCTTGTAAGCCCACGCGAACAAAGTGTAAGATCAGACCACCATGGTGGAGTCCGAATCTTACAGAGCAAAGACGCGACCTAAAAGATTTTTTAAACTAGCTAAAATAGCTGACCAAGAGGAAATTTGGGGGGAATACAAATGTAGGCTCAAACTTTTTAAAACAAACGTACGCAGAGCAAAAAGACACTCGTGGAAGAACTTCTGCTCAAACATAGAAAAAACTGCGGACACAGCAAGGCTCAGGAAGCTACTCTCAAAGCAGCCCTCCATTCAGAGCCAGCTACGTAAAGACAATGGCCAGTGGACGGAGAGCAGTCAGGAATCACTCGAGGTGCTTTTAAAGGCGCATTTTCCTGGCTGTACCGAAGCTCCAAACACTCCTATAATACGAGGGCACAGGACAACCCCGCTACAGGTTCCACACGACTTAATAACGTCGGACGGAATCGTATGAGCTATAAACTCGTTCTCGGGATACAAATCTCCAGGAACAGACGGTATAATTCCTGCCATGTTGCAAACGGCTGAATCGCGAGTCGTCCCATGGCTGAAAAATATATTTAACGGATGCATCAGGCTAAACTATGTACCTGTGGCTTGGAGGACAGCGAGGGTTGTATTCTTACCGAAGGCAGGTAAGAGCAGTCATCCCTGTCCGAGAGATTACAGGCCAATAAGTCTGACCTCCATTGTACTCAAAACGCTCGAGAAATTGATTGACTTGCACCTAAGAAACAATTCAATCCAGTTATCAACCAACCAGCACGCATATACGAAAGAGAAATCGGTTGAAACGGCACTACATTCCCTAGTAGTAACCATAGAAAAAGCCCTCCACCACAAGGAATACGCACTCGGAGCGTTTCTAGACATCTCAGGTGCATTCAACAATGTATCAACCACCGCAATCCTTAGTGGATTACGTGCAATAGAGGCACCACCAGCAATAAACCTATGGTTAGACAAGTTGCTAAGCTGCAGAAAGGTGCGGGCTGAGTGGGGCACTAAATCCATGGTAAGGGAAGCTCGCAGTGGGACACCCCAGGGAGGGGTCCTCTCGCCACTACTATGGAATCTTGTAGTTAATGATCTACTCGAAAAGTTCGCAGGTAGAGCCCCGAGGATAACTGCCTATGCAGACGACATAAGCATAATTATAGTAGGGAAATGTCTATCAACAGTAAGCTCCATAATGGAGAGCACACTCAAAAATTTACGTAGATGGTCAAATTCAGTCGGTCTTAGTATTAACGCAGAGAAAACGGATCTGGTTCTGTTCACGAAAAGGTACAAGATACCACAGTGGATACCACCGAAATTGAACGATATACGTCTCATACCGAAAACTCACTATGTAACGGTAGTGCGTCCTATTCTACTCTATGGAATTATTGTGTGGTGGCCGGCTGTGAACAAATCAACATTCCTCAGGCACTTGGAGAAAACTCAGCGGCAGGCAGCGCTATGCATCACGGGGGCACTGAAGTCAACTCCAACTAAAGCGCTTGAAACCATTCTAAGTATGGACCCCCTGGACATACACGCAAAACTAATAGCCGGAAAAACGGCACAACGCCTTACGGCGGCAGGCAACATGGACATTCAAAATTTTGGACATTGTACAATCGGAAAGAATCTACCTAGTATCACGGACTACATGGTGCCTCGCACGATAGCCAATTCCAAAGCACGAACTCTTCTGGGACCAAATGACTGGTGCAAAGGTATAGAACAAGCACAGCAGGCGGTCAACATATTTACCGACGGCTCTAAATGCCTACGGGGGTAGGTGCGGCAGTGTATTGCGCAGAGCTTAATATAAGGCAACCATATAAACTGCCGAACCACTACAGTATCTTCCAGGCGGAAATATTTGCCATAAGGCAAGCTGCTGAGATAGCCCTCAGCATGGACACACAACACTCTAACATCAACATTTTCGTTGACAGTCAAGCGGCGAATCCATGCGCTCCGCTAGTATCAAGTCCAAAAGTGTTTTGGCTGGCAGAGATGCACTAGATGCACTATGCGCTTCGAAAAGAGTGCGCATCTACTGGGTCCCTAGCCACCAAGGCATTGAGGGAAACGAGATAGCAGATGGTTTAGCAAAGGAAGGCGCCGCGCTGGAATCAGAACTCGCAGAACATGTACTTACAAGAGTTACAAGAGTTGTACAGGAACCTCGAAAGAAGAGCCACACTAGCAGTGAATCGTAGATGGAGAGATACGACATCGTGCAAAATCTCGAAAATCATATGCAATGCACAATGCGAAAAACGAACTCTGTTCATCTTGGCACGCCCTCGCAAAGTTTGCAGGACACTAGTGGGCATGCTCACTGGTCACTGCATGACGGCAGCCCACGCGAGGAAGCTTGGCATCACCACGGATGACAACTGCAGGAAGTGCAAGGAACCGGGCACAGTGGAGACCCTGGAGCACCTTCTATGCACATGCCCCGCCCTACTTAGATCGAGACTAAAATACCTAGGCTCATCGACATTCCCGTCGCTTAAAGATGCAGCCAGGGTGTCTCTAGAATCCCTCCTAAGGTTTGCAAACTCAACGCAAATCTTTAAAGACTTTTAAAACAAACACAAAGGTTCCTTTTGTTCGCTACTGGTACCACTAAGGACCTGAACTGGTCTATGTGAGCTTTCACGAAGGCATCCGGTTTAACCTAACATAACCTAGCTTGAAGTTATTTTTTTTGTTCTGCTGCGGCTTTCTTAAGCTACGCTCCGGTTCGTGCATTTGTCGGTCTGCTGCGTTTTGCCGTCGGCAAATTAATTGATGCGCAGTTTGCAGGATCGCCATGTAATATGTTTTGTTACTTGGTGATATCGCAGCATCACCATGTAAAGTACGCGCTTAAATAAAAAGGTTTCGCGGTTTTAAAATAATTCCTTTTTATTTTTCAAGAAGGTCCTACCTAATTGGTTGCCGGCGAAGTTCGCCACTGGCGCTATTTTAAATATCCTTTTTTATGCCGTTCACTAAAAAAAGTGCAGAGGCTAAAAAGGATTTAAGTCGGCAGCTATTAAAGCTCAAGACTTATTAAAAATGAAAATAATTGGCAGATGTTAGAGCTCAAAACTAGATTGACTTTATTTGAAATTTGTTCGTTCTTTTATAGTATGTCTAACGGTATTTTGTCTTAAAACTAGTTAACAATTGTTTTTGTATTCAAAAAGTAAACAGAATCATACCCAGTAAAAAAAAATGCGATCGCTCCTATGAAGAGCAACAACAGAGCGCTCTTTTGCTGTTTTATTCTATCAAAAAGTGAGCAGTTGTGCTCTTGTGTTCCTTTACTGTTTTAAAAATCAATAGGCGAGCAATCAATGAAAAAAAGCACATAAAGTGAAGCATGTGCTTTGTAAGAAACTCGATAATTATTTGCTGTGAAAAATCGGCCATTGTAGTCTAGTGGAGAGTGCGCTAGACTAACAATCCAGAGGTCCCTGGTTCAACTCTGGGTTCGGGCATGGTTCTTTTTACTTTCTTTGTTCTTTCCTACATTTAAGAATTATGGAAAACTAAAAATCTACAACTAAACTGTAAGAAAATGTGGAATTAAAGGACAGGAACAACTAAGGGCTGAAAATGCTTGCCGAGGTTAAGGTATAACACACACTAGCCTCGGTTAAAAGCGATTGAAAGTATTGTCTTTCACGTCTGTTTCGTCCAATCAATAATTCACGTATGGTTCCAATCAATTCCTCTAGCTAACTATCCCTTTCCTTTCACGTCAAAGACCAAACCTTGTTTGTATAAGGCGCATGTTGGTTCTTTGATCTTTAAAAAAAAAAACAAAAAAACATATTTTAAATGTTCCTTTGCTGATCCATTTGGATCAGTTATTGATCGCTCCTTTTGAGCTCCTCTGGGATGTTAAAGGGAGCGCTGCCCTTCCTAGGACATGCAATGTTAAAAGAGAACACAAAATACACCTAGCTTGGATCAATAAGGAGCACTCCACTGCTCCTCAGGGAGCACTCCCAGATTGCTCATAGGATGATCCACTTTTCTGCTGGGTATGTTCTTAAATTAGTGTAAAAGTAAAAGTAGAATATTGTATACATATTTGTAATTAAGTAATAGTAGTATAATGTGTGTGAGTGAGTAGACACAAATTATTAGAAAACGTAAACGTAATCATATGTTAATATATTTATGTAGGAGTAAAAGTAAAAATGTAATTTCATATATTTTGTATTTAGAAATATTAGTACATGTGTGCGAATGAAATAGATAGTAGTGCTTAGTATGAACATATGTTCTTATTGTTAGAATATTATTTTAGTATAATGCAGTAAAATAGAATAAGGTGATACGTACCGTAAAGGTGTGTATCTTTTAAATATGTTTTATAATTGTTTGTTTTAGTGTGATTGATAAGTATTTTATAATGTAAAAGTGTGAACATTACAGACTTAAGCGCATATGGATCCCTAAAACTAAAACTATTTCGCCGAATAAAAGCCAACATTTGATAGGCTTTAGGAACAATATAATTTAATTGATCAACCCGTCAATTCCCGTGCTTCTGTCTGATGGCAGAATATTATTTTTTGTGTTAATTGACGTGTTTAGATATTTAAAACATAAAAATAAGAAAAAAAATTTACATCCCTTATTTTTTTTGCAAGGGGGGTGTCACCTACAGGTGACACTGGGCGTAATTTATACTTTTAACTTAATATAGTAATAAGAAGAATACGACTTATTTCTATTACAAGTACATTTCTATTGCAAGTTACATTCAATAACAAAAATTTGCAAAAAACAAGTATTAAAGAACTTAACTTTTTGGCATTTTTATAATAATAAAAAGTTTCAAAACCACTTCGACGCACAAAAATTTAAAAACTGTTTGAGACAATTGAATAATTTGACAGATGATGTATGTATCAGGGTTGCCAAAAAAAAAATATAAATACTACCGTGTATTTACTTTATAGTAGTAGTAAATTTTTTCTCATTTTTTTTGTTGTATAGGATAAATAAATTCTTCAATCTCTGTCACCTATAGGTGACACTGGGAGTTGACGAGTTAATAAAAGTAAATTAAGAATCAAAAATTACACCGAGGTCTTTAATAATATTAACACGATTTAGTGGCAGATTATTTAAAAAAGATAGGACGTTAAAACAGGACTAACAGATTTAGAATATGAAACAACAGCACATTTATCAATATTTAAGTGTAAACCATTTCTAACACACCAATCAAATAAAATTTAAATCACATTGAAGTTTTGACACATCAGACAAACTTTTGACTATAGAATAAATTTTCAAGTCATCTGCAAAAAGAACACAGTTAGATTGCCTTACAGAAGAAGGTAAGTCATTAATGAACAATAAAAATAATAATGGACCCAGAATACTACCTTGTGGAACACCGGAAGTGGCAACAAATGAATTTGAGCTGACATTATCAATTATAACAGAGTTTATTCTATTCGAAAGATAGGAGCCAAACCATTTCAGCAAAGCTGAATGAAATCCAAAATAACCTAGTTTCTTAATTAATATGATATGTGACATTTTGTCAAAGGCTTTAGAGAAATCAGTGTAGATAGCATATACCTGGAATCCCTCCTTAAAAGATGCATTGCAATATTCAGTAAATAAAGCTAAGTTAGTAACTGTAGAGCGGCCACTCACAAAACCATGCTGATAAGGCCAAATATAGCTTTTAAAAGCAAAGAATATTTTTTGTAGTTAACTTAGTTAACTTAGTTAACTTAGTAATTGGTCTATAATTAGCAATGTTATTTTTATTACCAGATTTGAATACTGGGGTAACAAAGGATAATTTCCAGTCATAAATTTTCATATTATGTACCAATACCAGATTTCAATGATTTATTATTATCAATATCATTAGCATTAGCATTATCATTATCATTAGCATTAGCATTAGCATTAGCATTAGCATTAGCATTATCATTATCATTATCATTATCATTATCATTATCATTATTATTATCATTATTATTATCATTATTATTATCATTATTATTATCATTATTATTATCATTATTATTATCATTATTATTATCATTATTATTATCATTATTATTATCATTATTATTATCATTATTATTATCATTATTATTATCATTATTATTATCATTATTATTTTCATTAGCTACGGACACTTACGCCTAGTTCTTTCGCCTACACCACCTGTGTGTGCCAAACTAACGCCTCATTGTATACCGCTAAGCAGAAGACCAAAAGAATAAGATGCAGCTTCGAATACAATCATTTTCAGTTTTATTATGCGGCGATAAAAATAATTTACATCTATTGAACATTTTATTTTCTTACAATTCCGAAACTTTTTTAAGGCTAAAATAAGTTCAATAATTTACACACGTTGACTTAATTTCTTTTTTTATATACTTTAGTTTAAAGTAATACTACCAAAAAGCAAGGAAGATTCCGTTAATAAGGTGCTTATCAAAACTATACGACACCAAAAAAAATTTATTGCGCACTCTTACCAAACCTATGTTGAATACAGTTAGAGGAAAGCTTAAACACAGAATGAGAGAACAAAATGTACTTCTTAAAACAAAGTCTCGTTATCAGCTCTTATCTTTGATTTTAAGGAGTACCGTTAGAATGTGTTGAAATGCTCTCGTTGCTGCTTAATTGCAATCGTATCAAAACTATACGACTTTCTTACCTTATTATATTTTTTAATGTTTTTCGTACAACAACAAGAACTTAACTTATTACATGTATATTATATAGGGCCTCCTTTGGCAATTCCAACGTCAAATATTCTCTTTCTCATCGATTCAAACAAATGGCATAGAATACTTGGCTCCATCTTGTTCCACTCCCTTAAAATAGCAACTTTTAAATCTGGAACTGACAAGTATTTTGTATTTTCTTTATAAACACGTCTAGCCAGTATTCCCCAAACGTTCTCAATGGGATTTAAGTCAGGTGAGCACGCTGGCCAAGCCATAAGGTCAATAGAACACGCATCCAAAAATGCCTTTGTTTGCCGACTTGTGTGGATTCTTGCATTATCTTGCATAAATATATGCGGTCTTTCTCTATTTTCCTCTAAAAATGGCAAGAGGCTGCTCTCCAATACATTTATATAATCAGAGCTATTCATCTTGGAGCTCACGAAACGCAATCCAAGTGTGCTCGTCTTGTGAATGGCACCCCACACCATGACAGAACCACCACCAAAATTTCTTTTGGAAAATATGAGCGGTTCCTTTCTTAAATCTCTCCAGTAGTATCGGTATCCATCTGGGCCATCCAAGTTAAACTTCTTTTCATCTGAAAAGATGACCTTTTCCGAAAAAAATTGTTAAAATGTAAGTTAAGTTAAGAAGACTATTTTTATACACCGAGTCCCAGTTGGTATCCAAATTATTTGTTGCAAATTGAAGCCGTGCCATCTTATGGTGCGGAAGTAATGTTGGAGCTTTCTTCATAACGGATCATACAATTATTTCGGAAGTGTTTAGAAATCGCCAAACTCTCATTTTCGAAACTGATTGACTGCATTTGCTTGCAAGTTGGGCACAAGATATAGTTGAATTGCTGGTTTTTTTAATAATCATTCGCTTATCTCGCTCTGATAGCTTAGCTTTACGACCTGTTTTGTATTTTTTGCCGTAAATATTCGGGTTTTTCAAAAATGAGGCGATAACACAACGTGTACGACCAATTTTTTTAGAAATTTGTGAAAAATTAAGCCCCTGGTCATGATATGCAACAATTTTGCCTCTTTCTTCTTTGGATAGTAAAGTCCCGCGCGGCATTATAATCAAAAAGTTTTGTAGTCACAATTTAAGTTAATATTCAGATGGACGATGATGCGACCTCTCTGTTGATGAACTTTCAAATGACTGCCGTATAGTTTTGATACGATTGCAATTAAGCAGCAACGAGAGCATTTCAACACAATCTAACGGTACTCCTTAAAATCAAAGATAAGAGCTGATAACGAGACTTTGTTTTAAGAAGTACATTTTGTTCTCTCATTCTGTGTTTAAGCTTTCCTCTAACTGTATTCAACATAGATTTGGTAAGAGTGCGCAATAAATTTTTTTTGGTGTCGTATAGTTTTGATAAGCAACTTAGGTTAAATTAAAAATTTTTTTCCGATTACCAAACTTTCTATTGGGGTTCTAAATAAACCGTAGGCCTACCTATAAAAGAGCTCTTTTATATAGGGGTGACGCCCTGCCGGTGTGCTAGCAAAAACAGGAGGTACCCTACCCAACATTAAAGCGATCAAAAAAAAATTAAATGTAAGAAACGTAAATTATAAAAATCATGAAAGGATGGTAATGGAAAACTAAAAGCTAGTTATGACTCATGATTATAGTTTAAGGTCGGTTACAAAATACTTAATAAATGTTAGGTTAGTGCGATTCTCATACAGACAGTAACAAAATCTAAGTGTAAAAGTTAAACGAAAAATGAATTACAAGAATACCAAGTAGTTATGAGCATAGGTCCAAATACAATGAATATAACTAAAATGACCAATTGCTATCTTGCACACTTATAAGGGCTTACGTAAACATGACCGCCATTAAAACAAAATTCAAATCTCTTTCATTAAGTGACCAATCACAAACAAAAACTTTAATCTTGGATTTTTTTTTTTCAAGGGCGTTAATACTAAGCTAGGTCAAGAATTCATTTGCTTAAACTGCGCTTTTCAACCAGTGTTTGCAGATTTTATCTTGTTAGTTTTAAATTAATTTTAGTTTGTTTACGTTTTGTTTGAATCCAAGTGTTTTCGGTTTTTTTTTTCTTTTATTTAAATTAACTCCAACTTAGTATTGACAGAAAATTCAGTCTATCCAAAAAAATACACTAGCATAAAAAAAGGAATCAGAGAAGTCAAACAAAACCAACAATTAAACTTAACTAGAACTACTTGACATCCACTTAAAAAACTATAGAAAATCCGATATTATATAGGTTAGATATTTTTAAATACGGGCTTATGCAAATAAAATCCACATAAAAATTTACGAAAAAAGTAAACCTGGTCGCTGCTGCATATAGTACGCCGCTGGGTGATAACTACCGGTACTGGAGTGTAGGTTGTTGTCCGTTGTTGTTGGGCCGGGTAAAGATTCGTTGCCGTTGCTGGTGCTGTCGGAGATAGTGACCATTGCTATTGTTGGTGGTTGTTGTCGTGGATGGTCCTTGTAGTTGTTGTTTTTTTTTCAGTTTAGTTGTTTTTCGGTTTCAGTTTTCGTTTTTTTTTTCTTTTTGTTTTTTTTTTCCCGGTATCATTTAGTTCATAAGCGTATAGGTATTTTTACTTATCTTTAGTTTGTATTTAAATTAAGTATAGATTTATTTTCACTTAACTCTAGTTTCATTTTAAGGAAGTGTGTTAAAATGTTTTCTCTTCACTGTAGTTTAGTTCAAAAGCATATATGTATTTTTACTTATCTTTAGTTTGTATTTTAAAGTAAGTATAGATTTATTTTTACTTAGCTTTAGTTTTCAAGTTTTTCAATTTAAGTTTGGTGTTCACGTTTCCACTTTCGTTTAAACGCCGTTTTGTTTACTTTTTCTTTCTCTTCGTGGTTGACGTGCCTCCCGCTGTTTTTGTTGTTCTATTCTCGTTCTATTTTCCCCACTTTAATGTTATTTCTGTCTACTTTTTTTCTTCTGCACCTCAAAGAGTTTAATTTTTCACAACGTTAATTTTGTAAATTGTTTACTTTTAAATGCTTAAAAACCGCTAAACTGCTTTATGTTGTACGAAACGTTCACTAAATTTTGTTAAATTTTTCTATGGAAAATGTTTTCCTTCACTTGACACCATTAAAAAATCATTCGCAATTTTATTCTGTTTTTCCAAGAAAATATGATTGATTATGGTATAAAATTTAACCGTCTAGCTATCTCTAAAACTCTGGAAAAGTCAATTTATGGAAAAACTAGAGCCAACTTATTTAGTATAGAACCGAAACAACTTAACTCGCCAAAAAAAAACTTTTTTTTAAAGCTCAAGACTTCGCGATTTTGCTTGAGGTTGCCGCTCGTGCTGCTGCTGCTGCTACGTTGTCGATGTATTAAGTAGACCAATTCTGTTGCTCTTGGAACATCCAGTGGGAAATCAATTAAAGTTGCTGTTGTTGTTGTTGCTTTTGTTTTGGCTACGTTTATAGCACAGCTGAGTTTGAGATGCTGTCGAGATGGCCGTTTATCGGTTGCCTCTTTGGTTGTGTGCTGTTTGTGTGCCTCGCTTTACGTTGGCTTTTGGCATCGGCTGGTTGGTGTGTTCATGTGTGTGTGGTTGTTGCTTTTGTTTTGGCTACGTTTATAGCACAGCTGAGTACGAGATGCTGTCGAGATGGCCGTTTATCGGTTGCCTCTTTGGTTGTGCGCTGTTTGTGTGCCTCGCGTTACGTTGGCTTTTGGCATCGGCTGGTTGGTATGTTCATGTGTGTGTGGTTGTTGCTTTTGTTTTGCTTGCTGTGTCTCGTTTCTTTCCGACAGTGATTCTTGAGCTTAAAACGTTGAGTTCCACAACCAACCACAAAAAGATCAGGAATCGGAATACAAGCGAACAGCCTCCGTTTTTCTCGTTTTTCCCGCTCTCGTTCTACTTGACTTCAATGGTTTTTCGTTTACTTCCGCACCGCAACAGGAAGGATGAAAAGCTAATGATGAACAAACAGAAAGAATACCTAACATATGTGCACACCTAGGAACTGCTGATTTGTTGTTGGGAGTATCAGCAAGGCTGATTTCACACGAGAAGCAAACGTCACACGGAAGACGGCAGCGACGACCACACTGGCGTAGTCTACAAAAGTCCGCAACGCTGCTGCGGCAACGCCGTTGTTCGTCGCGTTGTATATTCATCCGTTCCACCGACTGTACGGCCAACCGACTGACGCACAAAACAACAGACGTACAATGCTCCTATAATTCTTTTCTTTCTACCTCGTTTTAGGTTTCTTTGTAGTGTTTTATTTATGTTTTCAACTCAGTATCTTTTTCCCCTACTTACTTCGCGGCAATTGTTCATGAAATGTTCACAATTTCTCTTCATTCCTTTTTGGTATATATCTGTTTGTATTTAGTTCAATAAAATTAGTTTTATTTAATTTATTTTGCACTTTGCTGTTCTGTCTAATGGTTTCGACGCCATTTATTTTTAGCATGTATCTTCTTTCATTTTTAACACAAGACTAGCGCGACCGGCCGCAGTGCCATAACTTATCGCTTTTACAGCTTCCGAGCAACTGACTTTTTCGTTGCTGTACGCTCGTTGCATGCCCAAAATGCAGCCTGTTGAGCTTTGAGTCCCGTTTTTACATCACGTGAGGTACAAAAGCTCGTCGATTTTTAGAAGCGCGACCGTGATTGGTGTAGAGCCACCTGCTCGAGCATTAAATTTTAGTAGCTAAGCCAAGATTGGCAGATCGAATAACCGTCATAAAAGCTTATGTTCGTTTGGTTTCAAAGCTTTTATCATGCTCGAGCATAAAACTAGAGGCGCTAATCCAAAGTTACTGACCGTTCAATTCAAATTTAATTACAAAAATTCACGTAACTTGACTTCTTAACTGAAATATTTCAAACCACTTTAAAATAGACAGACTATTTACTGTGACATATACTGTGTAAAGATGGACTAAAAAGAATCATTAAGAGTAAATATACTGTCGGTTGGTGACCGCAGTCAAACTGAATGTTAAAACTAAGAAAAAAAACGCGTTGAAGTCACTGCGCCAGATTAAGCCGTTTTCTTGTAGAAAATTTTGGAACCAAACCTGATGACGACTAAGATGGACAAGAAGAAAAAAAAAACCCCTAAAACTGAACAAGCCGATGACATTTTTGGTTTACTGTTAAAATTTGAATTTAATTTCAAATTCACTTTTGAGCAGGAACCCAAAATGTGCGTCCGTATGTTCTTGGTAGTGGTTCAGGCGCACCTGACAAACCCAGTTATCGTGCGAACTTCCCTGTTTGAAGTATAAACTAGAAAACTGGTGTCTTCTTACTGGTTTAATTCACAATTCAAAGCTACACAGAATAAAACGAAGAAGAAAATTCCTCCGCTACTCGCGGTTACTGTTTGAGATCCTTGGCGTGGAAGATACCAATTGGTTTTCCATGACAATCTTCTAGCTCATATAAACTACTGCCTACCACTCTCAAAATGCGACATTTAATGAATTTTTTGCTTAACTTCGCGCTGATTTGCTTCGAAAAGTCACTTAGTTGAAAATTCCGTCTGAAAACTTCTTGTCCTGGATAATATTTTACATTACGACACCGCGTGTTATACTTCGTTGCGTTCTGTTCATAACTCTAATGTAGATATTTTCTGACTTTGTCCCTAACGATTCAACAGATTTTGTTTAAATAATCAACAATTTCATATTTCTGCGTTCACTGGTGCGATTTAATTTTCCTTTTTTTGGATTTTATTTCGATTTCAACGGATTTTCTTTAAATAATCGACAATTTCATATTTCTGCGTGCGATTTAATATTCCTTTTTTTATTTTATTTCGATTTCATCCGATTTCGTTTAAATAATCAACAGTTTCACATTTCTACGTTCACTAGTGCGACTCCAAATTCATTCGTTTAAACTCAATTTCTATTTCAACTTAGTTCGATTAATTATCGATTACTTCACATTGCTGATAGGGAGTTCATTTCTGTTTATAGTTCTTTTGTTTTTAACTATCGATAATTCTACATTGCTGCTTCCACTAAGGCGACTTCAATTTCCGATTGGAATTTTTATTTCTATTTTAATTCCTAAAGTTTCAAATTATCGATAAGTTTTTATTTCTGCTTCTACACCCTCAATAGCAATATTTTTACCTACTCATATTTAATTGTGGTTGGTGAATAAGAAGTTTGTTTTAATTTCAACTTCTTCAATTCCTATAGTTCCTTTTCTGCTAAAACTTACTGCTCTGCTTCTGCCATATCAATGGCTTCTCTCGGTCACTTTATTCGATTAACCGACACACTCGTGGAGTTTGAAAGCAATTTAAGTTCCAAACCAGTAGCAGACTTTTCTAGACACTCCTTAGAAGTTCATAGTGAAGAAATGGAATTTATTTGGAACAAAGCCAAGACGGCATATGAAAACTGCACGAAGGACGTCATGGAGGATCATAGCGATGATGAATCTCCCGACCTTGAAACAATGAAGTCGCGTTATCGTAATTCCTACGAGACGTACGTACGCTGTATCGCGAAGATAAGCGAAATCTCTGAACGGCTTACTTCACAAGCAGACTTACCATTCACCAGTTCCAGAACGAACGCCGTTTCGACTCCGAGCAGCAGTTTATATCTTCCGCCGGAGATTACTTGTCCTGGCCAACATTTCGGGATATGTTCCAAGCTATCTACATCAATAACTCCAGATTAAGTCCAGTGGAAAAAATTGTTCCACCTTAATCAGAAAACACGAGGTGAGGCTCGTGACATAGTCAAAAAAACTCCTCTAACCAACGATGGCTTTCTTCTAGCGTGGAAGAATCTGAAGGATCGTTTTGAAAATAAGCGGATCCTAGTTAATAGCCAGTTGCGTATCTTATTTAATCTCCCAGTTGTGTCGTCTGAATCTGGTTCAGAGATCAAAAAGCTCCAAAGGGATATTAATAGTTGTATTTCTGCACTTCAATTGTACAATATTTTTATAGATAATTGGGATGCTATTTTCATATTTCTGTGTTCTTCCCGCCTTCCTGACCAAACACTTGCTCTTTGGGAGCAATCGATCCAAAACAAAACGGATATTCCTGTTTGGAAAAATCTTGATTCTTTCCTCACCAGGCGATATCAAACACTTGAAACAGTAGCTGACAGACGATCTTCTACGAGTTCCAAGCCTCCATGTTTGAAAAAATCTACTCCAAATCCACCTACTTCTGCTCTTAAGAGAGTAAATACATACCACACAAATGTAGGTGCTCCCACATGTAAGTTTTGTCCAAATGAACACCATACCATCCGATAGTGTCCACGATTTCTTCAAATGCAGCCTGCTGAAAGAATGCAACTTGTTCAAAAATACAGACTTTGCCTAAATTGTCTAGCAAAAGCGCATTCCATACAAAACTGTAGAAGCACTCACAATTGCTTCACGTGTAACAAAAGGCACAACACGTTGCTGCATATGGAAAAGTTTTCATCGAATTCCAGTCCATTTCCTCGCCTTCCATCCAATTTACCTGTACATTCGGAAGGGAATGTGAATAGTTCAAGTCAAAATTCAATCGTGCAACGCTCCCACATCTCAAATACAGTCCACTAAAAATTCTGAGTCTGTCAATAATATTTAGTCCTGCTTTGCATCCAATTCTAAGGGTATTCTCTTAGTTACCGCTCTGGTACATATTTGCCATTTCAGTACTACTTACACTGCTCGGGCCCTTCTGGACTCCGGATCCGAAGGGACACTTATTACTGATCGCTTATTTAGACTTCTCAAACTTCCAAGTACCTCTGTAAGTGCTCAAGTGTCTGGATTGAATCAGGTTATCTCTGGGAAAATCAAAAAAATCGTGCTCTTTTATCCTAAGTTCCCCTATTAATCCAAATATACAGATAGAAGCAACAGCTCTTATTCTACCTCACCTCACGGGAAGTCTGCCGACATGTTCTGTAGATTCGTCTATCCTATCAGAACTTCCAAATCTACGTTTAGCTGATGCAAATTTCTTCAAAAGTTCACATATTGATCTTCTTATAGGATGTGATCTTTTTCCATCCGTAATTCTGGACGGTGTTCAGAATCGAGTTTGCGGTTCCTTGTTGGCACAAGAAACCATCTTTGGATGGATTTTGTCGGGCCCAATTTCTGACAAAGTGTCTGCTGCTCCGTCGTAAGTCGTATCATATTACAGTGAAGTCGCACTCGACAAACAAATTTCACGCTTTTGGGAGGTGGAGGATCTTCCACAAAAACACAAAAACACGCACTCGACAAACAAATTTCACGCTTTTGGGAGGTGGAGGATCTTCCACAAAAACACCATATGACCGATGCTGAGCGTTTTTGCGAAGAAAGTTTTATTCGAACTACAAAGAGAAGAGATGATGGTCGATATGTTGTTTCTCTGCCTTTCAAAAACGAGCTCCAAAGTGGTTCCAAGCTGGGGTCCTCCAGATCGATTGCTAACGCACAGTTTTGCTCTTACTTGCTGCATTTTAGTTTTATTTATAGAAGCCCAAATCTAGGGAGAGAGCCCACTTTTAACAAACTGGACTCTCTCTCTCTGATTCGATTACGCATATTTTGGGATTGTTTCCTGACAGTGAGATCGTTGTAGCAGGCGATTTCAATGTCCACAACCCGGCTTGGTTACGTCACTCGGGCCCATTGACACCTGTTGGGCAATATGTTGAGCTATTTGCTGAATCGAACCAATTGATTCAACTAGTGAAGGAACCCACTTTTTTTCCTCAAAGTGATATGCATAGCCATAATACTCTTGACCTTTTTCTGACTTCACATCATGAAAAATATGATGTGAGTGTCAACGCACCTCTTGGTAACTCGGACCATTTTACCATCTCCGCTGTTTTTCCATATTCTAACCCCTGCACCTCTACGCCTAAAGCCCCGAAGAGGACTGCATGGTTTTATGGAAAGGCAAATTGGACTGCGTTAAATAATTTTTATCGCAACTTCAATTGGAAATTATGTTTCTCTGATAGAAATGTGAATGCCGCGGCTGTCATGGTACAAGAAATTATTTTATTGGGTATGCGGTCTTTCATTCCCAATAAGATGAGAAGCATTAAACCAAAAGACCACTCATGGTTTAATGAGACTTGCAGGATTGCAGTCAGGTCCAAAGAGGAAGCCTTTCAGAATTGGCGTTCTAACAAGAATACTGATACTAAAAGTCTTCGCATCGAGGCAAGGAATCGCTGTAATGCAATTTTAAAACGCGAAAAGTTTCTGCACGAAGCTCGCATTCGAGAACAGGTTCTTCTCTGCCCCAAAGGGAGCAAAAATTTTTGGTCATTTGTTAAAAGAGTTAAGAACCAGACATCGTCATCGATTCCAGCTCTTTTAAAAGATGACCAAATCTTCACTGACTCGGCTGATAAAGCGAACCTATTGGCTGGATTGTTTGCACAAAATTCCACTCTCTCGGATAGCAATCAGCCACTGCCCTTTGTTGAGGGTGGATCTTCTGCAATACAGGAGATATACTTTCGAACGAGAGCAGTTAAAAGTGTCCTCACAAATCTCAACGTAAACAAAGCCTCTGGTCCTGATGGCATACCACCAATTGTGCTTAAAATGTGTGCTTCTTCGCTGGCTCGGCCTTTGCGCAACCTTTTCAACATCTCCTACAGAACAGGAGTATTTCCATATTGTTGTAAGGTGGAAATGTCCAGCCGGTACCTAAAAAGGGTGATGCCACGAACCCTGCAAACTACCGACCCATTGCGATATGCTCTACGCTTTCTAAAGTTATGGAGAGCGTAATAAACTTCAACGTTGTGAACTATCTGGAGCGCAACCAACTGCTGTGACCGTCAATATGGTTTCCGTAGGGCTCGCTCTACTGGTGACCTTATGGCGTTCTTAACCGAAGAATGGAATAAATGCGTTCACTTTTTCGGCGAGAGCAGGGTTGTTGCTCTTGATACTTCTAAAGCGTTCGACCGAGTGTGGCATAAAGCGCTCGTGTCAAAACTTGTTGCATATGGTTTTGGTGGTAACTTTGCTCGATGGATCACGTGTTTCCTCAAGGACAGAACGATTCGAGTCGTAGTTGACGGTATTTCGTCCGAAGAGTACGCCATTAACGCAGGAGTACCGCACGGTTCAGTTCTATCGCCAACTTTGTTTCTGGTTTTTATCAACGACCTTCTGTCGTTGACGCATAACCCAATACATTCGTTTCATTCATATTCATTTAAAAAACGCCCAAGCTCTATGGAGATTGAGAGAAAAAGGCAAAATATGAATAACACACTCCTAAATGATCTACAAAAAAATCTCCGAGTGGGGTCTTGCTAATAGAGTAGAGTGCAATGCAAGCAAGGCCCAGTGCTGTATGTTAACCCACAAGCGGATGGATTGCCCCTTAGCACCCCTCAATATGAATAGTGTGAATCTTGCTGTGGATCTTGCTGTGGAATCAGCCGCTCTTGATGTTCTGGGCATATCGATCAAGTGTGATCTTCGTTGGAATGATCATATTTTCGATGTGTCGAAAGAAGCGGGCAAGTGCCTAGGTTTGTTAAAACGGTGCAAAAAATATTTCACCTCAGCTGATCTTCGCATGATTTACACCTCATATATTAGACCGAAAATGGAGTACAATTCGCACATTTGGGCAGGGGCTTCAAGATCTTATTTGGAGCTTCTGAATCGAATTCAACTTCGTGCGATATATTTGATAGGGGATGAAAGTATTTCATCCTCTCTCAACTCTCTTGGGCATCGCCGCAATGTTGGTTGTCTAAGCCTTCTGTATAGGTATTACCATGGGAATTGTTCAAGGGAGATACATGACCTGACGCCACCAGCTCGTGTGTTTCCCAGGTCCATTCGGGCAGCTGTCCAAGCCCACCCCTTTACCATTGCGTCGATGTCCAATAGAACCTCGCATTACCGTGATAATTCGTTCTTTAGTCGCACGGTTAAGTTGTGGAATAGTCTCCCCGCGAGCGTGTTTCCCGGCAGTTTTGAGCTGTGCACGTTTAAAACAAATATTCACCGACACTAGTCCATCTATCCACCCTCCAACTAACTATTACCCATCTTCCGAATCAACACAATGCTTACACATTTATAGGGGGCATCCTCTGAGCGTTGGTTTAGTCTAAAAAAAAAAAAAAAAATTAAGCCAGACTGTGCAAAAATGCAGACTTGAAAACTCAATATGACAGTGTTCTCCGTGAATATTTGAACTTTAACCACATGAAAATGGTTGCTACTCTACGAAATTCCTACCTTCCAAATCACTACTATCTTCCACACCACGCGGTGATAAAAACTGAAAGCACAACCACCAAAGTTCGTGTTGTGTTTAACGCTTCCAGTCCATCATCAAACGGTATTAGTCTCAATGACATTCTACATACCGGTCCATTTCTACAATCCGATTTAACTCTCCTGATTTTAAAACGGCGTTTTTATCGTTTTCTGTTTAATGGTGACATCGAAAAAATGTATCGCCAAATCCTGGTAGAGCCCTCTCAAACAAAATTTCAGCGTATTTTATATCGTGACAATCCAAAGAGCGAAATAAAAGATTATGAGCTACAAACCGTAACTTTTGGAGTCAATTGCGCTCCTTACCTTGCGATTCGTACACTCTTGCAGTTGGCAGAGGACGTTGAAGAGCAATATCCACTTGCAAGTAACGTTCTCAAACAAAACATGTACGTTGATGACGCTCTAGCAGGGGCTCATGATCTTAAAACTGCAGTTCAATCTCGAGATGAGCTCATTGCGGCATTAAAATCCGCCGGTTTCTCATTAAAAAAATTAACGTCCAACTCCAAACATCTTCTTAAAGGACTCCCTCGGGAGGACCTTCTCAAAGAAGATTTTCTTCAACTGGATGACACAAGTCACGTCAAAACTCTAGGAGTACGCTGGAATGCTCATTCCGATTACTTCTACTTTATTACTAAGCATATTCCTTACAACCACACATTCACAAAACGTAAAGTATTATCCGAAATTGCAAAGGTATTTGATCCAGCCAGCTGGTTAACTCCACATATCGTATATGCTAAAATGTTAATGCAGCAGATATGGCTTGAGAAAATTGATTGGGATGAGAATATTTCTGAAAATTGCCTCCAAAAATCACTCTTTTATCACGAGCTACAATTTCATAGATAATATACAAATTCCTAGGTGGATAAAGTATTCTCCGGATTGCGATATCCAGCTTCACGCATTTTGTGACGCTTCTGAGAGGGCGTATGCGACAACCATTTATGTTCGCATAATTCAAAATTCAGTTGTTTCCACTCATTTACTGGCAGCTAAGACAAAGGTAGCGCGCCAGTAAAAACCATTTCATTTCCAAGACTCGAACTGTGCAATGCAACACTTTTATCTGACATGGTTGATCATATTTTTCCCAAGCTCGAAGTCCCAAAATGTAATATGTTCTTTTGGACTGATTCCACGATTGTTCTAGCTTGGCTTCGAAAACCTCCATGCCATTGGGTAACTTTCGTTGCAAACAGAGTTTCTAAAATTGTACAAGGCGTTGGGTTAAGCAATTGGTTTCACGTTGATTCCGCTTCAAATCCAGCAGATCTGGCAAGCCGTGGGGTACTTCCACAGGATCTAGTTGGTAACGATCTGTGGTGGCAAAGCCCTGACTGGCTTAAACTTTCTCCAACACACTGGCCAAGTACGAATCCAGACGATTTCACAGAAATGCAGCTTGAAAAGAAACCAATTCAGTCTAATTATACTTTTTTCCAAAATTTTGAGGACATAATCGAACGTTTTTCCACATTGCCAAGAGCGCTAAGAGTGCTTGCATATCTTTTCCGATTTTTTTATCATACGCATCCCAAGTATTCTTCCAATTTCCAAGAAAAATCGTTACTTGTAACTCCCCGAGAGATTACTCAAGTTAAAACGCGACTCATGATTCTTTCTCAGAAGGTTGCGTATCCTCATGAGTACCTTAATCTAACTAGAAAACAACCTATAGCAGCATCCAGCTGTCTTTTAAACCTTAACCCGTTGCTCGATGACTCCGGGCTACTAAGAGTTTGCGGTAGACTTGCTTCCTCCCCCGCACCATCTTACTATGAACGGCATCCAATTATACTTCCATAAATTGCTATTTATCTCGCCTTCTGGTCCAATTCACTCATCAAATCTCCCTCCATGGAGGTAATCAACTAGTTTTGCGACTTATTAGACTGCAGTTTTGGATTCCAAAAGTAAAAGTAAAAAAACCGGCATGGACTTTGCAGGTACATTTGATATTCAAAATTATACTGGCAGAGCTTGCCTCATTACGAAAGGGTATGTTTGTGTCTTTGTGTGTTTCTCTACCAAAGCAATACACCTTGAAGCGACATCCAGCTTGTCTACTCCTGCATTCCTAGCGGCCTTTAGTAGATTTGTATCTAGACGAGGCTGTCCACTCCAGGTCTATTCCGATAATGGAACAAATTTTGTCGGTGCATCCAAGGCATTAATAACTGATTTCAACAGAGCTTCTCGAGAAGCACTCATATCCACTTATAGCAGCCAAAACCTGGCATGGCATTTCATTCCTCCTGGTGGGCCTCACATGGGCGGATTATGGGAAGCTGGCGGTAAGAGTTTTAAAACACATTTCCGAAAAATAGCCGGTTCCTTTAAATATACCTTTGAGGAGTTTTCCCACATTTCTTTCCAAAATCGAAGCTTGTTTAAATTCTCGACCTTTATCACCAATGTCAGAAAATCCAATTCTAGGATAGAAGAAATTCTAGCTCCACTGGAACCTGATATCCAGGAACAGCCTATTTCTATTATTAATCGATGGCAACGGCTTAAAGCTCTACATCAGAATTTATGTTCTCGATGGAAACATGAATATCTCAAGGAGCTTCAAAAACGAAATAGATGGAAAAGGCCTGAACCAAATTTGGATGAAAATGTTATGGTAGTTATTAAGGACGAGAATTTACCTCCGAACCAATGGCGACTTGGTCGCACCACGAAAATTTATTATGGTGAAGATAAACGAGTCCGAGTAGCAGATGTCTTAACAGAACGAGGCATAACTACACGCCCTATAGTAAAACTTGTCATTCTTCCCGTAAACTGACATTTTGCTCTATTCTATAATTCGTATCATTTCCCAATCCTACTCTCCCGCGCTTTTATTATTTAATATCATTCAATATCAGTTTATTATCATTCATCATCACTCTTTCTACCATTTTATAGACAATATGATTAATCTATCGAAAGCTAAACGCGACCATGGTTTAATCTCCAAGCCATATCACTCTTCTCATCACTCTCTCGTCAATCGAAATCTGGTCCGCCACTCCAAACAAAAGGACTTTCCGTGCCGTATCTGTGGAGAAAATCACGCTCTCCGCTTTTGCACTGTATTTCTTGCAATGAATACGGAGAAAAGGATGCGCATTGTACTTCTCCACAAGTATTGTTCCAATTGTTTAGCACTTAAGCATTCCAATGGATCATGTCGCAGCAAGAGCGGTTGTCATTACTGTCGCGGAGATCATCACACACTTCTCCATATGTACGACCGCCTACGAAATCAACAATATGTGGTTTTGAATTTAGACATTCCGTCACGTACATCCATCGCATCAATACTCTCCCAACACATCGTCACATTGCTGCCATCAGCTGTGGTGCAGCTTGAAGTTCAAGGAAAACAACACTTCGTGCGATCTTTATTGGATCTTTGTCATCCACTGAGTCGCATTTCTTCCGAACTCGTAAAAAAATTGAGGTTACCTGTAACCACCGTTGGTGACCAAAAAATAAGTTCCATCCTTTTGCGATCACCACATGATCCCAACTTTTTAATAGAGGCAAGTGCTCGCGTGGACAACCGCATCACCATGCTTACTCCTTCGAAATCCATAGACAAATCCATCACGGACAAATTCCATAATGTCGTCCTTGCTGATCCAAAATTCTTCAAGTCAGCTCATCTATCAATCATCTTAGGTGCTGATCTGTATCCGAAGATAATTTTACCTGGGATGAAGCCCAGTACAAGTGGACTTCCTGTGGCCCAAAACACCGTGTTTGGATGGATCCTATCGGGATCCTGCGCTCTTTAAATGATGACAGCATTTTTCTTTTTTATTTTGTATCACTTGTCCTTATATTATTTTCTATAAAATACCGTACATTTCACATTTTGTTTCAATGAATTATAAACTAATGGAAAGTAATTTGATTTATATACTGAACTGTAATCTTAAACTTTTGAATTTCTGAATTATATTTGTTTTGAAATTGCTATTTAACGCTGAAAGCTATTATTTTATGTATTATTTATGTTATCATTTCATATCAAGCGGCTTTCAAGAAAATTTATTTTGCAGCGATACTGCAAGGCGGGCGGCAATGTTTATGCCAAAATGCATGGCAACCCTGGCAGCTGGAGCTTTTACTCAACTAATGTTAAGGCTAATGTAAAGTTCTCTTATTGTAATTCTTAAGGTTCGTAAGCTTTGTCTAGAGTTTATGTCGGCACTTATACCTGTGCGCTTGTCGTGGTAAGTTGCCGAAACAAATTAATAAAGGAATCGAATTCTAATTCTTTCCTGTGTTGATTTCCTGATTTTATATGTACACATTTTTCTTATTTTCCACCGTTCACATTCGAAGGCTTTAAGCAACACTTCAGCAAAACAAGCTCTATTGAAGGCTATTAGAAAACTTCGGGTCTTTTTATAGTTGTTTTCTTTTTTATTTATATATATTGTTTTTTTTTATGTTTATCTTTGCATGGATATGGTCCTCACAATATTTACCTTTGCACATACACAAACATATTTCCAATTATTCCTACACTGAACTCTTTTTGAACACAAAACAAAAACAAAGAAAAGTAAAAATAAAGTCTTCGGAAGTTAAGTAACAATTTGATTTCAAAATAAGGATGGCGTATGTTAAGTTTATCGCACAAACAAACATGTACACAAATATATAGCTCTATATATATCGTCGCCCCGCAATTATACTGTTGTACATCATAAAACCAAAAAAAATGAATTAAGGGCGGAATATTGAATAATTTTTCGAGCTCTATCGATCTGTGTACTCTTAATGTTCCTATCTCTTATGGTTTCCGAGATAATCTCTGTGAACTTTGACGTACATACCACAAAAAATACAAAATTTATTCTTATAGTGCCGCATTTGCCAATTTTTTGGATATACGGCAAAAACTAAACCAAAAATATAGAATTGATACACCCGACATTATTGTGACATATGTGTACAAAAAGCATAATATTATTATTTTTTTATTAATATTATTGTGACGTATGTGAGTCACACCTGGTACAATACTGCACAATAATTATAATTTGAATTAAATATTATTTTGTCGTATGAGTACGAAAATTTTTGTTATCTTGTAACACTTTCCATACAAAAACATTGCATTTATATCAGTTGTGTTTTGAACCCGGTAGTGAGAACATCTAAACATGGAATCGCCTGTACCCGGATTTGAATTAGTACTACTCGAGTAAGGATTTAAGATATTTTTTGTGTTGAAAATAATATTTTAATATAATGTCTAAGGGAATTCCAACTTGAGCTTAGTATGCTGTAGGAATGAACATTTTTGGGCATATAACTTTACACGCGAAATTTTGGTGTAGAGTAAAAATTTTTGTGTGGAGAAAAAGCACTTGCTGTTCTGGTTGACAGATTCATATTTTTATTGCTGCAATTTTATATCCTATAAAAGGCAAGACTACACATTAATAAACTATATAAATGCAACAATAAATTTGTTAAATAACAAATTCAACACTTAAACATACTTACAGCTTATTTTTTATTGTTGAATGGCAAATTTCCGTGCCAATTAAATCGACAGCGAAATTTTGATATTTTAACTCTCCACGCACGAATGGAAATTTGGCAACATAGCAATAATTTTCGCTTCTACAGTGTATTAGCTGGCGAAAAAAATGTTGCTGCCTGTTCGTTGTCAAAAATCTCAATATATTTCTTATGGACATTTTTTTTCGTTATTACAGCATACTAAGCTTTAAAAAAAAAACTAAAACCTCCATGCGCATCATATTGCTTTCATTTGTGCTTTCATGTTAAAGAGAAGAATTGAAAATTCTTTTAAAGAAAAAACTATTTTGTATTACTTAGAAAAAGATAATACAATTCTTGAAATATGTAAAGTATTTTTATATAAACGCATTAATTATCATTTTAAAAATCTTCGTAATAAAAGAAATGGTATTGCTAAACCTTTAAAAAGAGGTAAATATATTAAACGCCGTGTTTCTGAAGAAGGCAAAAATAGAATTTGTGATCACTTGAAGAATTTTCTTACGGTTGTCTCACATTATTGTAGAGCCAGCTCTTAACGAAAGTATTAAGAGGGGGGCTTATCATTAGCCAAAATGTATAGTCTTTTCCAAGAAAAACATTCCGAAGATAGCACCTCACTCACAATCTTTAAACCAAAAAAGGATCAGTGTGATCGTTGTACAGTGTTTAAAAACCAAAAGAAAGAACAAATATTAAATGAAAATGACAAAAATAAGTATGAATCACACAAAACTCAACATAGATTGTTGAAACTTGAACGAGATAGAGATAAAAACATCAATCCAAATAGCCTCGTCATTTGGTTTGATTTACAAAGTGTTTTTACTTTACCCAAAGGATTTTTTTCAACATTTTATTCTAAAAGAAAACTTATTGTTTTCAATATGACTGACTGTTTGTATGCAAACAAAAAAAAGAGCTTAATATAACATATTGTGCAATTTGGAGCGAGGTACATAGTGGCCGTTCCGGAAATGATATTGCCAGCTCGGTAATTAAAATTTTAGAACGAATTTTATGTGATTTTAAAGATGTTGAACATCTGGTATTATCGAGTGATTCATGCGTGCCACAAAATAGAAATCAAATCATGTCCACTTCACTTCTTCAATTTATGCATAATAATAATAAAATACAAACTATAACTCAAAAGTTATCTGAGCCCGGACATAGTCAGATTCAAGAAGTTGATGCTGCCCATAGTGCCATTGATGGATACCTAAAATTGAAAGAAATTCATAGCATGCTCGATTTGGTCCGAAAATTTAACAATTTTAAATCACCAAAAGTAAAACTGCAAATAATACAAATTGTTTCTTCAAATTTTAAAATGTATTCTGAAAAATCTTATAAGATGTATTTTCAACTAGTTCTATTTAGTCATGTAAAATTTATGAAATACGATCATTGTGATATATTTAAAATTTCTTATAAGACTTCAGCAGCTGACATAGAATATAAAACTGCTGCATTGAAGAAAAATCGAGGAAAGGTAATTTGGAAAGGTAAAAGGGAAAGGAAATTTTAGTGCCAAAAAAATATCGGCTTATAAAATACGTGATATAAAAAGAGAATTAATAAGATAACTTAACTCAGTACAAATACTTATAATACTTATTATGTTTTTATATATTGTTACTTTTAAAAAAATGAATTTTTAATTTTAATTTTGTGATAATAAAAAAATTATATTATTTCAAAAAGTAGTGTTTTTAATGTCTCACTCATAATTTAAAATTCATCAAAATTAAAGTGTTTTCTAAATGACCTTGTTATTTATTATGTTGTAAGAATTTGCATTACAAATCAAGTATGATTTAAACTATCAAACATTTAGAATTTGTAAAATTCTTATATTTTGTACGTTTAAATTATTTCTTCCGTACTTTATTATATCTATTATTTTGCCTTATGTAAGCATTATTTTGCCGCATGTAATAGAACTGAAAAATATTTCGTCAAAAGTGGTAAATGCGGCAATATGGTTTTGAGCAAAAGTCCTTTAAAATCAGGACTTTGATTCTAAATTGGTTTGGATTTGTTGTCAAAATGAGCTTTATAAATGCCACTATCAGTGGGTAAAATATCAATACACATTTTTCGAAGCAATTTTTTTTTACCTCGCTTCAAGCTTAAAAGTTAATTTCCCAAAACTAGATTTTTTGGATGTACGACAAAATAATTCCGGGTCGACGATATGTGTATACAAATTTATATATGTAGTTGGTATCTAGCGAAGTTCATAGGAAACAATTTATATAAAGAAGGTATGTACATTAGTGGCCGCGAGTACAAAGGTAAGTAATGATGTAAGAGTATAGATATCAGGGGTATTGAATATAAATGGTAAGTATTTGGTTAGGCTTAGAAGTAAGTATAATCTTTCTAAATTTTTATATTTTATTTTTTACTTATATATATTTTTTCCTATTTTTTTTTTTTGGAAATTTAAACAGGTTAGTCTTAAATATTATTATTATCATTATTATTATTATTATTATTATTATTATCATTATTATCATTATTATCATTATTATCATTATTATCATTATTATCATTATTATCATTATTATCATTATTATCATTATTATCATTATTATCATTATTATCATTATTATCATTATTATCATTATTATCATTATTATCATTATTATCATTATTATCATTATTATCATTATTATCATTATTATCATTATTATCATTATTATCATTATTATCATTATTATCATTATTATCATTATTATCATTATTATCATTATTATCATTATTATCATTATTATCATTATTATCATTATTATCATTATTATCATTATTATCATTATTATCATTATTATCATTATTATCATTATTATCATTATTATCATTATTATCATTATTATCATTATTATCATTATTATCATTATTATCATTATTATCATTATTATCATTATTATCATTATTATCATTATTATCATTATTATCATTATTATCATTATTATCATTATTATCATTATTATCATTATTATCATTATTATCATTATTATCATTATTATCATTATTATCATTATTATCATTATTATCATTATTATCATTATTATCATTATTATCATTATTATCATTATTATCATTATTATCATTATTATCATTATTATCATTATTATCATTATTATCATTATTATCATTATTATCATTATTATCATTATTATCATTATTATCATTATTATCATTATTATCATTATTATCATTATTATCATTATTATCATTATTATCATTATTATCATTATTATCATTATTATCATTATTATCATTATTATCATTATTATCATTATTATCATTATTATCATTATTATCATTATTATCATTATCATCATTATTATCATTATTATCATTATTATCATTATTATCATTATCATCATTATTATCATTATTATCATTATTATCATTATTATCATTATGATCATTATGATCATTATTATCATTATGATCATTATGATCATTATGATCATTATTATCATTATTATCATTATTATCATTATTATCATTATTATCATTATTATCATTATTATCATTATTATCATTATTATCATTATTATCATTATTATCATTATTATCATTATTATCATTTTTATTATTATTATCATTATTATCATTATTATCATTATTATCATTATTATCATTATTATCATTATTATCATTATTATCATTATTATCATTATTATCATTATTATCATTATTATCATTATTATCATTATTATCATTATTATCATTATTATCATTATTATCATTATTATCATTATTATCATTATTATCATTATTATCATTATTATCATTATTATCATTATTATCATTATTATCATTATTATCATTATTATCATTATTATCATTATTATCATTATTATCATTATTATCATTATTATCATTATTATCATTATTATCATTATTATCATTATTATCATTATTATCATTATTATCATTATTATCATTATTATCATTATTATCATTATTATCATTATTATCATTATTATCATTATTATCATTATTATCATTATTATCATTATTATCATTATTATCATTATTATCATTATTATCATTATTATCATTATTATCATTATTATCATTATTATCATTATTATCATTATTATCATTATTATCATTATTATCATTATTATCATTATTATCATTATTATCATTATTATCATTATTATCATTATTATCATTATTATCATTATTATCATTATTATCATTATTATCATTATTATCATTATTATCATTATTATCATTATTATCATTATTATCATTATTATCATTATTATCATTATTATCATTATTATCATTATTATCATTATTATCATTATTATCATTATTATCATCATTATTATCATTATTATCATTATTATTATCATTATTATCATTATTATCATCATTATTATCATCATTATTATCATCATTATTATCATCATTATTATCATCATTATTATCATCATTATTATCATCATCATTATCATCATTATTATCATCATTATTATCATCATCATTATTATCATCATTATTATCATCATTATTATCATCATCATTATTATCATCATCATCATCATCATTATCATCATCATTATCATCATTATCATCATTATTATCATTATTATCATTATTATCATTATTATCATTATTATCATTATTATCATTATTATCATTATTATCATCATTATCATTATTATCATTATTATCATTATTATCATTATTATCATTATTATCATTATTATCATTATTATCATTATTATCATTATTATCATTATTATCATTATTATCATTATTATCATTATTATCATTATTATCATTATTATCATTATTATCATTATTATCATTATTATCATTATTATCATTATTATCATTATTATCATTATTATCATTATTATCATTATTATCATTATTATCATTATTATCATTATTATCATTATTATCATTATTATCATTATTATCATTATTATCATTATTATCATTATTATCATTATTATCATTATTATCATTATTATCATTATTATCATTATTATCATTATTATCATTATTATCATTATTATCATTATTATCATTATTATCATTATTATCATTATTATCATTATTATCATTATTATCATTATTATCATTATTATCATTATTATCATTATTATCATTATTATCATTATTATCATTATTATCATTATTATCATTATTATCATTATTATCATTATTATCATTATTATCATTATTATCATTATTATCATTATTATCATTATTATCATTATTATCATTATTATCATTATTATCATTATTATCATTATTATCATTATTATCATTATTATCATTATTATCATTATTATCATTATTATCATTATTATCATTATTATCATTATTATCATTATTATCATTATTATCATTATTATCATTATTATCATTATTATCATTATTATCATTATTATCATTATTATCATTATTATCATTATTATCATTATTATCATTATTATCATTATTATCATTATTATCATTATTATCATTATTATCATTATTATCATTATTATCATTATTATCATTATTATCATTATTATCATTATTATCATTATTATCATTATTATCATTATTATCATTATTATCATTATTATCATTATTATCATTATTATCATATTATCATTATTATCATTATTATCATTATTATCATTATTATCATTATTATCATTATTATCATTATTATCATTATTATCATTATTATCATTATTATCATTTATCATTATTATCATTATTATCATTATTATCATTATTATCATTATTATCATTATTATCATTATTATCATTATTATCATTATTATCATTATTATCATTATTATCATTATTATCATTATTATCATTATTATCATTATTATCATTATTATCATTATTATCATTATTATCATTATTATCATTATTATCATTATTATCATTATTATCATTATTATCATTATTATCATTATTATCATTATTATCATTATTATCATTATTATCATTATTATCATTATTATCATTATTATCATTATTATCATTATTATCATTATTATCATTATTATCATTATTATCATTATTATCATTATTATCATTATTATCATTATTATCATTATTATCATTATTATCATTATTATCATTATTATCATTATTATCATTATTATCATTATTATCATTATTATCATTATTATCATTATTATCATTATTATCATTATTATCATTATTATCATTATTATCATTATTATCATTATTATCATTATTATCATTATTATCATTATTATCATTATTATCATTATTATCATTATTATCATTATTATCATTATTATCATTATTATCATTATTATCATTATTATCATTATTATCATTATTATCATTATTATCATTATTATCATTATTATCATTATTATCATTATTATCATTATTATCATTATTATCATTATTATCATTATTATCATTATTATCATTATTATCATTATTATCATTATTATCATTATTATCATTATTATCATTATTATCATTATTATCATTATTATCATTATTATCATTATTATCATTATTATCATTATTATCATTATTATCATTATTATCATTATTATCATTATTATCATTATTATCATATTATCATTATTATCATTATTATCATTATTATCATTATTATCATTATTATCATTATTATCATTATTATCATTATTATCATTATTATCATTATTATCATTATTATCATTATTATCATTATTATCATTATTATCATTATTATCATTATTATCATTATTATCATTATTATCATTATTATCATTATTATCATTATTATCATTATTATCATTATTATCATTATTATCATTATTATCATTATTATCATTATTATCATTATTATCATTATTATCATTATTATCATTATTATCATTATTATCATTATTATCATTATTATCATTATTATCATTATTATCATTATTATCATTATTATCATTATTATCATTATTATCATTATTATCATTATTATCATTATTATCATTATTATCATTATTATCATTATTATCATTATTATCATTATTATCATTATTATCATTATTATCATTATTATCATTATTATCATTATTATCATTATTATCATTATTATCATTATTATCATTATTATCATTATTATCATTATTATCATTATTATCATTATTATCATTATTATCATTATTATCATTATTATCATTATTATCATTATTATCATTATTATCATTATTATCATTATTATCATTATTATCATTATTATCATTATTATCATTATTATCATTATTATCATTATTATCATTATTATCATTATTATCATTATTATCATTATTATCATTATTATCATTATTATCATATTATCATTATTATCATTATTATCATTATTATCATTATTATCATTATTATCATTATTATCATTATTATCATTATTATCATTATTATCATTATTATCATTATTATCATTATTATCATTATTATCATTATTATCATTATTATCATTATTATCATTATTATCATTATTATCATTATTATCATTATTATCATTATTATCATTATTATCATTATTATCATTATTATCATTATTATCATTATTATCATTATTATCATTATTATCATTATTATCATTATTATCATTATTATCATTATTATCATTATTATCATTATTATCATTATTATCATTATTATCATTATTATCATTATTATCATTATTATCATTATTATCATTATTATCATTATTATCATTATTATCATTATTATCATTATTATCATTATTATCATTATTATCATTATTATCATTATTATCATTATTATCATTATTATCATTATTATCATTATTATCATTATTATCATTATTATCATTATTATCATTATTATCATTATTATCATTATTATCATTATTATCATTATTATCATTATTATCATTATTATCATTATTATCATTATTATCATTATTATCATTATTATCATTATTATCATTATTATCATTATTATCATTATTATCATTATTATCATTATTATCATTATTATCATTATTATCATTATTATCATTATTATCATTATTATCATTATTATCATTATTATCATTATTATCATTATTATCATTATTATCATTATTATCATTATTATCATTATTATCATTATTATCATTATTATCATTATTATCATTATTATCATTATTATCATTATTATCATTATTATCATTATTATCATTATTATCATTATTATCATTATTATCATTATTATCATTATTATCATTATTATCATTATTATCATTATTATCATTATTATCATTATTATCATTATTATCATTATTATCATTATTATCATTATTATCATTATTATCATTATTATCATTATTATCATTATTATCATTATTATCATTATTATCATTATTATCATTATTATCATTATTATCATTATTATCATTATTATCATTATTATCATTATTATCATTATTATCATTATTATCATTATTATCATTATTATCATTATTATCATTATTATCATTATTATCATTATTATCATTATTATCATTATTATCATTATTATCATTATTATCATTATTATCATTATTATCATTATTATCATTATTATCATTATTATCATTATTATCATTATTATCATTATTATCATTATTATCATTATTATCATTATTATCATTATTATCATTATTATCATTATTATCATTATTATCATTATTATCATTATTATCATTATTATCATTATTATCATTATTATCATTATTATCATTATTATCATTATTATCATTATTATCATTATTATCATTATTATCATTATTATCATTATTATCATTATTATCATTATTATCATTATTATCATTATTATCATTATTATCATTATTATCATTATTATCATTATTATCATTATTATCATTATTATCATTATTATCATTATTATCATTATTATCATTATTATCATTATTATCATTATTATCATTATTATCATTATTATCATTATTATCATTATTATCATTATTATCATTATTATCATTATTATCATTATTATCATTATTATCATTATTATCATTATTATCATTATTATCATTATTATCATTATTATCATTATTATCATTATTATCATTATTATCATTATTATCATTATTATCATTATTATCATTATTATCATTATTATCATTATTATCATTATTATCATTATTATCATTATTATCATTATTATCATTATTATCATTATTATCATTATTATCATTATTATCATTATTATCATTATTATCATTATTATCATTATTATCATTATTATCATTATTATCATTATTATCATTATTATCATTATTATCATTATTATCATTATTATCATTATTATCATTATTATCATTATTATCATTATTATCATTATTATCATTATTATCATTATTATCATTATTATCATTATTATCATTATTATCATTATTATCATTATTATCATTATTATCATTATTATCATTATTATCATTATTATCATTATTATCATTATTATCATTATTATCATTATTATCATTATTATCATTATTATCATTATTATCATTATTATCATTATTATCATTATTATCATTATTATCATTATTATCATTATTATCATTATTATCATTATTATCATTATTATCATTATTATCATTATTATCATTATTATCATTATTATCATTATTATCATTATTATCATTATTATCATTATTATCATTATTATCATTATTATCATTATTATCATTATTATCATTATTATCATTATTATCATTATTATCATTATTATCATTATTATCATTATTATCATTATTATCATTATTATCATTATTATCATTATTATCATTATTATCATTATTATCATTATTATCATTATTATCATTATTATCATTATTATCATTATTATCATTATTATCATTATTATCATTATTATCATTATTATCATTATTATCATTATTATCATTATTATCATTATTATCATTATTATCATTATTATCATTATTATCATTATTATCATTATTATCATTATTATCATTATTATCATTATTATCATTATTATCATTATTATCATTATTATCATTATTATCATTATTATCATTATTATCATTATTATCATTATTATCATTATTATCATTATTATCATTATTATCATTATTATCATTATTATCATTATTATCATTATTATCATTATTATCATTATTATCATTATTATCATTATTATCATTATTATCATTATTATCATTATTATCATTATTATCATTATTATCATTATTATCATTATTATCATTATTATCATTATTATCATTATTATCATTATATCATTATTATCATTATTATCATTATTATCATTATTATCATTATTATCATTATTATCATTATCATTATTATCATTATTATCATTATTATCATTATTATCATTATTATCATTATTATCATTATTATCATTATTATCATTATTATCATTATTATCATTATTATCATTATTATCATTTATCATTATTATCATTATTATCATTATTATCATTATTATCATTATTATCATTATTATCATTATTATCATTATTATCATTATTATCATTATTATCATTATTATCATTATTATCATTATTATCATTATTATCATTATTATCATTATTATCATTATTATCATTATTATCATTATTATCATTATTATCATTATTATCATTATTATCATTATTATCATTATTATCATTATTATCATTATTATCATTATTATCATTATTATCATTATTATCATTATTATCATTATTATCATTATTATCATTATTATCATTATTATCATTATTATCATTATTATCATTATTATCATTATTATCATTATTATCATTATTATCATTATTATCATTATTATCATTATTATCATTATTATCATTATTATCATTATTATCATTATTATCATTATTATCATTATTATCATTATTATCATTATTATCATTATTATCATTATTATCATTATTATCATTATTATCATTATTATCATTATTATCATTATTATCATTATTATCATTATTATCATTATTATCATTATTATCATTATTATCATTATTATCATTATTATCATTATTATCATTATTATCATTATTATCATTATTATCATTATTATCATTATTATCATTATTATCATTATTATCATTATTATCATTATTATCATTATTATCATTATTATCATTATTATCATTATTATCATTATTATCATTATTATCATTATTATCATTATTATCATTATTATCATTATTATCATTATTATCATTATTATCATATTATTATTATCATTATTATCATTATTATCATTATTATCATTATTATCATTATTATCATTATTATCATTATTATCATTATTATCATTATTATCATTATTATCATTATTATCATTATTATCATTATTATCATTATTATCATTATTATCATTATTATCATTATTATCATTATTATCATTATTATCATTATTATCATTATTATCATTATTATCATTATTATCATTATTATCATTATTATCATTATTATCATTATTATCATTATTATCATTATTATCATTATTATCATTATTATCATTATTATCATTATTATCATTATTATCATTATTATCATTATTATCATTATTATCATTATTATCATTATTATCATTATTATCATTATTATCATTATTATCATTATTATCATTATTATCATTATTATCATTATTATCATTATTATCATTATTATCATTATTATCATTATTATCATTATTATCATTATTATCATTATTATCATTATTATCATTATTATCATTATTATCATTATTATCATTATTATCATTATTATCATTATTATCATTATTATCATTATTATCATTATTATCATTATTATCATTATTATCATTATTATCATTATTATCATTATTATCATTATTATCATTATTATCATTATTATCATTATTATCATTATTATCATTATTATCATTATTATCATTATTATCATTATTATCATTATTATCATTATTATCATTATTATCATTATTATCATTATTATCATTATTATCATTATTATCATTATTATCATTATTATCATTATTATCATTATTATCATTATTATCATTATTATCATTATTATCATTATTATCATTATTATCATTATTATCATTATTATCATTATTATCATTATTATCATTATTATCATTATTATCATTATTATCATTATTATCATTATTATCATTATTATCATTATTATCATTATTATCATTATTATCATTATTATCATTTATTATCATTATTATCATTATTATCATTATTATCATTATTATCATTATTATCATTATTATCATTATTATCATTATTATCATTATTATCATTATTATCATTATTATCATTATTATCATTATTATCATTATTATCATTATTATCATTATTATCATTATTATCATTATTATCATTATTATCATTATTATCATTATTATCATTATTATCATTATTATCATTATTATCATTATTATCATTATTATCATTATTATCATTATTATCATTATTATCATTATTATCATTATTATCATTATTATCATTATTATCATTATTATCATTATTATCATTATTATCATTATTATCATTATTATCATTATTATCATTATTATCATTATTATCATTATTATCATTATTATCATTATTATCATTATTATCATTATATCATTATTATCATTATTATCATTATTATCATTATTATCATTATTATCATTATTATCATTATTATCATTATTATCATTATTATCATTATTATCATTATTATCATTATTATCATTATTATCATTATTATCATTATTATCATTATTATCATTATTATCATTATTATCATTATTATTATTATCATTATTATCATTATTATCATTATTATCATTATTATCATTATTATCATTATTATCATTATTATCATTATTATCATTATTATCATTATTATCATTATTATCATTATTATCATTATTATCATTATTATCATTATTATCATTATTATCATTATTATCATTATTATCATTATTATCATTATTATCATTATTATCATTATTATCATTATTATCATTATTATCATTATTATCATTATTATCATTATTATCATTATTATCATTATTATCATTATTATCATTATTATCATTATTATCATTATTATCATTATTATCATTATTATCATTATTATCATTATTATCATTATTATCATTATTATCATTATTATCATTATTATCATTATTATCATTATTATCATTATTATCATTATTATCATTATTATCATTATTATCATTATTATCATTATTATCATTATTATCATTATTATCATTATTATCATTATTATCATTATTATCATTATTATCATTATTATCATTATTATCATTATTATCATTATTATCATTATTATCATTATTATCATTATTATCATTATTATCATTATTATCATTATTATCATTATTATCATTATTATCATTATTATCATTATTATCATTATTATCATTATTATCATTATTATCATTATTATCATTATTATCATTATTATCA